>JANHJO010002045.1:77570-91765 GCA_032468235.1 Pseudoxyrhopus heterurus | reverse complement strand
AGTTCCTCTTCGCTTTCTGCCATTAGAGTGGTATCATCTGCATATCTGAGGTTGTTGATATTTCTCCCTGAAATCTTAATCCCAACTTGTGATTCATCTAACCCCGCCTTTCTCATGATGTGCTCCGCATATAAGTTAATAGGCAAGGCGACAGCATACAGCCTTGCGGAACTCCTTTCTCAACTTTGAGGAGAATTTTTAGCTCTCTATAATAGAGGATCCATGCGCAACTGTTTGTAGTTGTTCTTTAATTTAATAATATTTTCTCATTTGAAGTTTTTGGAATTTTTGCCTGTCTTTGCTGCAAAATATTGTCAGAGTTTTATGTGATTCCTACTGCTATATAAAGGGAGCATAGATATTTCCATCTGTATAGCAGATGTCAGCATTCCAAGTAACAACCTCCAAAGAAAAAGACTCGGAGAATTTCATCTTCTCAAAGAGACAGCAGACACTCCTTGAAACTGGTATGCAGTTTCTTATATTCTGTATAAGAATTTTGGTCCACTATTCCATGGAGATCTGCTTCAACTTAGATTTTCTAGAATAAATAAATTAGAACCAGTTGGTATAATGGTGGTACTGGTCTACAAACTAGGAGACTGTGGCAGTGAATTCAACTGTTCATATTCTCTTAGCCCAACCTACCTCACAGTGTTGTTGCTATGGGAAAAACAGAAGGTGAGAACATTAGATAAAGTATGTACCAAGCCTTCAGTTGATGAGATAGATGATAGATATATAGACAGATAAGAGAAGAAAAAAATCTAACAAAAGCAGCAAATAATAATAGTAATAAGTAGAGCACCCAGTTAACTGCTCCAATATCATACAGATTGATCACAAACAAGAAAGCAGCAACAATGGGGCATTGGAATATCTGCAAGAAATACCATTTGCCTGCAAACAAGAACTGTATGGGACCACGAAACGGACAATGTAATAGAAAATGAAGAAGCTATTGCTATTGCTATAACCAATAGTAATAGGCGCCTTGGATGCAATTTCAAAACATCTGGAGCCCCACTTGAAGAGCATCAGCACTGACAAATTCACCATCAGTAAATTGCAAAAGACAGTTTTACATGGAACACCTTACATCCTTAGGTGATAACTTTAATATTATTAAACAACATCTGCCTATCCCGGGTCCTTGGGCCCAATCCAATCTAAACGTCTGGCTGATTGTGTGACTAAAAATAATAATAACTGTTCAGGAACTGACACAATATTTTTGTAGGGTTTGGTTCTGGGTTCTAACTTGGCTATTCCAAACTTCTGGATTTCTTCTTGGTGTTTCCTTTAAGGAGATAAAGTTGTTCAGATCCTAAATCAGCAAATCATCCCCAAGGCATAACATAATCCCTGACAGTGGATAGGAAGTTTCTATTGTGCAATCCCTTGCTTGGTTTTCCCTGGATATTATGACACTATATAGCCCCAATATATTGTCTATGTATAGAATATTTTCCCAAATTCTTGTGGAACATTCAGTTGCTTTCTCAGGGCAAACTTGAGATGAACATCAATTTTTCTTGATAGTGATCCATGATTTTTGCCTTGCCATTTTCTTTTGATTTTCATTTTTGTCCAATGATTTAATGGTGATATAGCCAAGGCAAAAGAGGACTGCAGATCTATGGCTGTCTCGACACCGTGTGGATGGGTGAAGCTGCAGAAGTTTAGAAAATGTTTTATAACCCCTTCCAGACTGAAAGACATCAGTGACTATTTAACAGAGGTCTCTGGAAATTTATTTTGAGCGAGGAATTACATGCTTGAAATATGGGTTGTGAGAACACTTTGATGAGGGGTATCAAGGTTTGTTGGATTTATATACAGCAGGGCTGACTCAAATCAGCCATCTTTAATACAGTTTCTAGTTACTCCTGTAATTGAATTGATTGAGAGGTGATTGATTTCACAGACTGGTACATCACCTATTGGATGGTTTTCCGATGAATCAAATGAAACGAGGACAAAATGTTTGTTCACTGAGCCTCCCTTTATTTATCTGCAGGATCCGCGTGAGGCTGCGATAATATTCAGGAGCAAAGAGATGCAGAAATATGCAAAAATATTTTTTAAAAAAGGGCAAATACTATTCCATTCTGCTACCTCAGCAAATGGAAGATGCTGAGGAAGCAGAATACAGTATTTTTATTTGTCATGAAGCATTGATGGAGGCATCATAGCATTTATTTCAGCAACAACCAAGCGTGTGGCCAAGTAACCAGCAGTTCCAGAAGTTTCCCTATACTGAATGCTATTTACTTAAGATATTCTCCCCTACCCACCAGGAATTCTCTGAATACAATATTGCATATCAATTTTTCAGATGCATTGAATATTAATTAGGAACCCATCTTGGTAACTTTTATCTTTCCTGAAATGAACGAAGTAGAAATACATCTCTGGCTACTTTCCAACCCACAGCTAAATTAAATCACTTTCTCATCACCAACCAGGATTTTATGTCCTAACAGAATTTCTCCCTTCTGCCTGAGAGAGCTGTACAAGTAGTGTATGCATGAGATGCATTTAAGATTGTATTAAGAGTCAAATGAAAGAAGACAATGACTAGAAATACAGTTAACTTTAATTAAAATTTAAATCCAATAAAATGGCAATCAGGAAAAAAGAAAAAACTTCTCCTTATACTCTCTCCCCCCCCGCTTCAGCTGAAGTCAAAATTCATCCCGAACAATCCTTCTTATCCCTTTCCCAGTCTTAAATAAGAACACTACTTTAAATTGTTGAGAAATGAAGAAAAGCTTTTGTGGGCTGAACAGATGTCCAAGGCTAACATTTAAAAGGAGTAATTGTGGAGAGGTCATTGAATTTCCTTTCCAGGAAATGGTGGTGTTTGCCCCTCTCAGTTTCAGAGAAAGGTGCTAACACTGGAGCACCAGGACAGTCATATTTATGACATTTTTAAAGAGTTAGAGCAGGGGTGTCAAACTCAAGGCCTGGGGGCTGGATCTGGCCTCTGGGGTGCTTAGATCTGGCCTGCGGGGCCACCCTGGAAACAGTAAAGGACTGGTTCATGGTGCCTCCTGCAGCTCTCTGCCAGTGAAAATGGAGGTCAGGGGGGCTGTCTGCAGCCCCCCGAGCTGCATTTTTGCTGGCAGAGGGCTGCAGGAGGCCGTTGTGGCTGAAAACGGAGCTTGGGAGCCTGTTTTTGCTTGCTGAGCGCTCGGCCATCAACAGAAGTAACATCAAGGTGGCCATGCCCATCCTGGCCATGCCCCCTCCCCCCCAAGGTCAAACACCACCCTGATGCAGCTCTCAATGAAATCGAGTTTGACACCCCTGAGTTAGAGGGGTATGAAAATTGGCTATAGATCTAGAGCAGAGGTCCCCAACTGATGGTCCACGAGAAAATTTTGGTGGTCCGTGGCGCACCTGGATGGAAGAGCTGCTCCCACTGACCAATGGGTCAGTTGTGTGATTTGGTGGTCCCTGGAGTCAAAAAGGTTGGGAACCTCTGATCGAGCTATCATCTATCTATCTATCTATCTATCTATCTATCTATCTATCTATCTATCTATCTATCTATCTATCTATCTATCTATCATCATATTATCACCATCATAGATGAAGGCTAGGATGAAAAAGCCCCAGTGAATGGTTTAAAATTAATTGTGCTTTGTGAAAGACCTGAGGAGAAACAGAGAACTGATTTGTGTCTAATGGATTTCAATTTCCTTTTTTTCAGGAGTAAGGTGCTGGAGAAACTAGATGAATCAATGCTATTAATGTGTGTGTGTGTGTGTGGGGGAATGTAAGATTAAGGTAGTCCAATGGCTTTTCTAAGTCTGTTTCTAAAAAGCAAAGAATTGTCCACACATACCTATATGGATTTTTATGGAATTAAGCACAGGGCCAGATCTTTTGCTGAGATCTGAGTCTCAGCTGCTCCTTTGCAATTCCAGGTATTTATAGGCCTCCCTTGCTATACAACAATTTCTTTAGTTAAAAATTGATACTATTAACTGAACAAGTTCTAATTTATAGTACTTTTAAAATATGAATTTTTCAGGCTCTAGATGAGACAATTAAAAGTTTAGAAGGCTATCTGGATTATGTTGATTAAAATCCCCAACGAGTATCATCTAACGTTCTTTAGGATAATAACGCAGATAGGTATATATGAGGAATTATCTTCATTCTGTGTTGTCTCTATATTCCATCTCTATGATTATTTGTTATCTTAACAGAATAAGAGATCTTGCTAAACGACCTGTACTAAACACTGTTCCGTTACTCATTTAAACCTATTTCCATTTCTACAATTTTCTATTAATCTCTATCAACATTATGGTATCCTAATGGTCTTTTCTAATGTCTTTACTTTATTTCTTAAAATCTAAAACAGGATTCCATCAACTGCCTAATGGCAAATGGTCTTTAAATCTTGCCCTACTTATAGAAATGATTTGGGGAAATCTGAAAATTGCATTAGAGGTTTTCCGTCAAAATGAAAAGGTATAATATGGCTGGGTTCACACGTCATACAATTTGTAGAACAAGACATGATGACTTGATACATGCATGAAGTTACACCATGGATAATGGTTAACAAATGATAATTAAGACAAACTGTTTATTTATTTAATATACAGTATATGTTATCTTTTTTTTTCCAGGAGTGCAAGATGGAATGCAAAGCTTTTGGTTCTTCACATTTTTCTCATAAACAACTTTATGAGGTTGAACTAAGAAACAGTGAATAGCCTAAAGATATTCATTGTGTTTCTATGAATAAGAATATATTTGAGCCTGGTTCATATAAAGATGCTTCATATCTAGTAAATGAAGGTCCACCCTTGAGAGGGCACTGCAGTGGTCCAAAATGGTTCTTTTGAAGGCCTACAAACAAATTGAAAACATGACTAGTTTTCCACATGCATGATAGGGTTCTCTAAGAGTAAAAAATTCTCCCTTACTGGGACCTTTTTAAGATTGCTGGATTAGAACAAATTGGAATCCATTGAACCTTTTAAAATGAATGCCTAGAGGAAGAGTTTTACTTCTGAGAGTTTTACTTCATACTTCCAATATGCTCCAGAGTCTCCTTTGGCTAAAAAAAAGGGGAGCCAATGAAAAAGTGTTCATCAGAATAGGGCGCAGAAATTTGTTTGTGGGTCAAGAAACACACTTCACAATTTGGAGGGGACAAGGGCCATAAAGTGGATTGAGAAATTCACAAAGGTAAATTGAGCTGGATTTTGTAGTATGTGTATTTGTATCTTAATCTGGGATACATTTTCTTTCAAATTTACTCTGCAGGTTTCATGTATGCCCTTCATCAGCTTACTAGGAAAGGATGCCCTCCATTTGCAACAATCAAGGGAACCCAACATTGCATATGATACTGAGACCACATAGGCTATTCACCCCTAATTAGCCAATTGCTAAATAAATTTAAGATGCAACAGGAAGTTTGTCATGCTCTCACTGATTTTAAGAGAAGCAGAGCTCATCAAATTATGACTGGATTCCTGACAGCTTCTATAGCATGGTGATGAGAAGAGAGTAACATTTAAGACTATATATAGCAGGTAATATATATAGACTATATATATATATAGAAGGTAACAGCGTTCCATGCGCCATGCCGGTCACATGACCATGGAGACGTCTTCGGACAGCGCTGGCTCTTCGGCTTTGAAACGGAGATGAGCACCGCCCCCTAGAGTCGGAAACGACTAGCACAGATGTGCGAGGGGAACCTTTACCTTTACCTATATACTCCACATGAAAAGACTGATTTACAAAAATGGATCTGAGGGGTTCTACCAAACTGTTGCATGCATGAAGGCCATATGCAACTGGATTGTGGGGTCCCTTAAGGACACAGTTTTGTTTAGGCTCTTGTTCAGGAATTCATGTTTCTACATGATTTACTTCCAAACCTGATACCCTCTGAATAGCTGCTTTTTAAAATGCACTTGTGACTTGTCTGATTTCAAAAAGCTACCGGTAATAGGAGTCAGACAAGTTATTAGTCAAATGGAAGACCATTAGGAAATCTTGGATCAGCAGCCAAGACTGGCTCATCAAAAAAAATAAATAAATCCAGGAATAGATTAAGAAAACAACATGAATATATGTCCATGTGATATTCAGGAATCAAAGTCAATGCAAAGGAGACTTGGTTTTATTTTTAAGTGTGATTACAACTGTGATGATCATTTTCTTCCAGCAAGTATGCAGCTTTAGGAGGAGAACTCAGGAAGTTAAAGGAGAAAAATGATACAGATCTAACAAGTAGGATCAACCCTATCAAGCAGGATGAGCAATAGCACAAACAAATTGCTCTTATGTCTAGTATAGTCTTACCCATACGTTTAGGTCTTCACATTTCCTGTAAAGGCTCTTGTAATAAATCCTACATATCAACATCAGAATGAATAATTCTAAACATAACATTGCACAAGATACAGAAGGTTTTTGCCTAGCTCATATGATTAAAAACAAGAATAAACTAACCTTTAATGAACTTAGAGAAGTGTAGGAAAGATACATTTGCTAAAAGAGTAATAGTAGATCTTTTTCCAACTATGTCAACAGCCCAAGAGCAAAATGGGTTTCTGAGATGAAAATGGATCATATAGAAATCAGACCTTAATCACCACTCATTAAAAGTCAATATTCTAGGGAGAAAAAAAGCAGCCAAACAACTGCCTTCTCCAAGTTTTGGAGATCTTTAACCTGTGCCATATTAAGAGCCATAGCCTGTATGTATATCACCTGGATGGAATTTTTTCACGGATCTTGAATTCGTTACAAAACATCCCTAATCAGGCAAAACTCTGCAAATTAAATTGGATTTGCATCACAAAATAGTTACCAAGTTCAGGCATCTAGGAAATGCTGGCGGCAGGATGTGTGTGTGTTTGTGCATGTGGAAATCTGTAGAAAATAGTGGGGGGAAAAAACCTCAATCCTAGTTGAAGTAAACAACATTAACAGAAGGATTTGACTAAAGGTTTGGTCTTCCTGGAGGCATTTGGCTGACCACTGTTGGAAACAGGATGCTGGACTGATGGATTTTTGCTCTGAAAAGCTTTTAAGGTCCTAAATTTAAATGTCTACTCATCGGCCCTGCGGGTACCTGACTGGGACACATAAGAATAAGTTAAATGTCAGAGGAAATAAACAGATTTAAGTACACGATGAGAAAGTGAGTATGAAGTTATTACTGTGTGGAATAAAATGACAGAATCACAATGGCATAACCTTACTGTTTAACTCTCTCCATCTCAAAGAAGAAAATTCAGTCTCACCTCACAAGAAGGACCTAGTCATAGCTGCCTACAATTGACTAATTTCATTTTCCAGAAATAGTTGAAGCCTTTCTGACTTGTTGCAACTTACGTATATTATCAAAATATGATTTCTACCTCCAAAACATAGAAGCATGTCTACTAAGATCAGTAAATATGGAATTGCTTCCAGATGTTTTCAAGATCGCATCTAGTTAGGGAATACCATTTCAATCCAAGATAATCTTATGTATACCATAAAGTAAACTGAACCCCTGTTGCAATTTATTAACAATTGGAAAAGAATCCAAGCTTCAAGGCTGGAAAAGTAGAACGTTAAAGTGAATTCCACACAGCCTCACTAGTAACTCCTAGCTGCCTTGAGGATCAAACAATGTAGGAGAGACCACAACACCATCTCACTGTCCCAGGGTAAGTCCCACATCACAGATGAGCCTGAAAAGTCATAACTGCTGTGTACATATAAAATGGAAATGGTTAAGGTGCCAAACCATTTCTCCTGATAACTCCAACTTCTGAAAATAGGCCAGTATTATTGAGCTACAGTACTTAAAGTTACCAAGTAGACTTCTGGTCTATCACTTTCCTCATCCCAAAGATGAATTAAGAACATGCCATTAAAGAATATAAACCTGACCTTAAGCAAGAAAATTGAATTGTTGGAGGTGGTGCCTTGATTAGGATCTTGGCCAGATTCTGAATTGGAAATGACATTCAAAATCCTGATGTTTACCAGTTTGGACTTTATTTGCCAATAACATAAATGGATGCAAATGATGGAAAAGGGTCAATTAGGTAATTATGTAAATGATGAAAATTGATGGACATTATGTCAATTACATCAATTGTCTGGTTTTTCTCAGATATAACAGATTTTGTCTGTTTTGGGAGGGTTGAAATCCAAAATAGATTTTGTCCATTGCTTGTGAAGTCCATAAAATGAAAGTCAGGACAATAAAGGTTTCATTGCACAGAACATTTCCTTCCTTTATCACAATAACTTTCTTGAAAAATATGTAGTGTCAAATTCTAGCACTAACCTTGATACTGTATATTAAAGTAACAATTGGAGGTCTGTCAATAGCTGAAATTGGAATATATTCTGTGTACATCTGAAGGCTGACTTTTCTAGATATGTTTTCCAGATTCTAAAATATAAATCAAGAAAGTTTATTTAGTCTTTAGGGAGAATGATTGAGCAAGTATGGGAAATGTGTTTCTGTAACAATGGTTTTATATTTCTATTTGCAGAATTTTTGCAAACTCTATAAAAAAAGGAAGATAAATGATTCAGATTTGCTTCTTTGTGTAATATCAACACCTAGTATTTTAGAAAGCTTTTAATCAATCTAGAAAACTCTGTCTAAATGAAAGCAAAGTTACAATGGATTCCAAAGGAATCTTGCTGGATGGAACTCAGTAGTGAAATGCAAACTTGTAAGAGACAATATAGATGTCTAGCTAGATAAATTTTCATTTTACAGAGGGCAGAATAGTTTGGGAAGCTATTTCTGTCATCATATTATGCAGGCTCTCTTGAAATATGAATGACAGAAATGACTGGATATTTTAACGAAGCTTCTTGCATGCATAGAAGGTCAATGCAGAATTGTTGGGACAAAACACGATACTTGAAGGGCTGTCACAGAGAAGAAAGGGTCAACCTATTCTTCAAAACATCAGAAGGCAGGACAAGAAGTTACAGGTGGAAGACCATTAAAGAGAGATCCAACCTAGAACTAAGGAGAAATTTCCAAACAATGGAACAGCTTGCCTCCAGAAGTTGAGGATGATCACTCACTGGAGATTTTCAAGAAGAGACTGGATGGCCATTTGTCCAAAATGGTATAGATTCTCCTGTTTTATCAGGGGTTTTTCCAACCCTCTTATTCTGTTTTCTAAAACCGGGATCATTTTGCCTATAGGACAAAGCTGTTAGAACTAGTAATCATATCTACTGAGAGAAGGAGAGAACTCCTAGATTTTCAACTGGTCTAAAATCTCTTTCACAACAATCTTTAAGAATTATCATTTAAAGTGGTCCTTTCTATGTTTACAGTACCTTCAGCCTTATCAGATATTCTTAGCAGAGAATTAACTTCACTACTACTTAGGGCTACTGAGGCCTTTTATAGGATAAAAAATACAATGGCAAGTGGCTACCTTTATTCGTCAGAATTTCATATCTGTATTAATTCCCTAAAGAATAATATCTATTTAATCTCAAAGAGAAAGTGCTTGACTGTACAAAACCACGTGTGCTATATTAGGCATAGATTATTATTCATAGATCTGTGAACGGACTTTACCAAAACCACAGAGATATCAAACAGTGATTCTTATAATCTCAGAACTGCACTGATGTTGTTTCTTAGTAAAAATTCATCTGGTTTGTAAGCTGCATCTTGAAATAGTCAATATGACATCTATTTTTTTTAAATTCTGACCCAACCCAATGACATTTGTTTTAAATTAACATCTAAACTTGGAGCCCTTTTCAGGGGGTAACCATATCCTTTGTGGATAAAACTAGTCCAATTTCAGATGAAGAATACAGCCAATTTGTTCAATGATCCTGCAAGGGTTTCTCATATCAATGAAATTCGTTGTTTTTAATAGATTGCAGTAGGTCAGCCAAGAGTGATGCCTGCAAAATTTTGTGGAAAATTTCCACTAACAAATCAAGGAAAATGCAACTGATAACTTTTTTTGGGGGGTACACCTCTCTAAACTCTACTTTCAGCATCACTGAACTAATTGGAATTACAGCAGTTACTTGGTGACAAAAGTTTGACAATGTGCAATTGACCAAGAAGAAACAGATTAATAAAAATCAGATATTTGTAAAGTGTATATAACTTCCTGCCTGAGACCACTAAAGCAAAGGCTCTTAATTTTTTTTTTTTTTGGTCATCAAACTTCCCCTTTAGTATATTCTTTTTTATATATATATTCTTTTTTATTATACATTTTCCTTTGATATACATCACGTTTCCATTTCTGCAATGACAGTGTACTGTGTACGGTGTATCAAATCTCTTTTGAATACACATATTATATACCATAATTATAGCTATTATTCTCATAATATATACAATATAATCTTCACTTCTAGTCTCTCTATACAATTTAATCTGTAATCAAATGTAATCCAATGATAATATTGCTTGTAGTGTTATGCTTATATATCTATATATATAAATTTACTTCTATTTTGTTTATCGTCCTTAATTATGAATTTACTAACTTCTGCTTCTGTTTTCTAACCATTTATAAAATAAATCCCATGTTAAATAATACTGTTTCATCTTTAGCCTTAATTTTAATCCTTAATCGTCAACCTGTTCATTTTGGCACAGTCTAGTATTTTCTTTATTACATTTTCATCTATAGGTATACTTTCATTTTTCCAGTTTTGTGCATACTTAAGTCAATCAGAATTTATTGGCCAAGTGTGATTGGACACACAAGGAATTTGTCTCTGGTGCATATGCTCAGTGTACATAAGGAGAAAATAAGATAAAATAAAATACATTCATCAAGAATGTATTTATTACATGTAATATTAAATGTATAATTCTTTTGTTATATTTCCCCGGTAGTATACCTAGTAAGAACAATTCTGGTTTTAAATCTATTTGTTGTGCTATCATTTCATCTAACCACCTTTTTATCTTTAACCAATATTTTTTTGCCATTGGACAAATCCACCACATATGATAATAGGACCCCGGTATCTGTTTACATTTCCAGCACTCTGGAGATATGTTTTGGAACATCTTTGTCATTCTTGCTGGTAGCAAATGCCATCTGTAGAACATTTTGTAAAGGTTTTCTTTATATGCTGTTGATATCGTTAGTTTGTAATTTCTTTCCCAAAGTTTTTGCCAATTGTCTAGTTCTATATTATATCCAAAAATTTTGGCCCATACTATCATAGTTTCTTTTACGTGTTCTTCTTCCATTTTAAAGTTCAATAAGTAATTATAAATTTTCTTTATTAATTTGTCATCTGTCCCTAGAAATATCTGATCTAATTCTAGGGGTTCCTTGTAAAATCCAGATATTTCTGCATCTTTCTTGTGTCTCATTTGTTTTTGAATATGTGGCCACCAGGCCAAATCGATTCCTTGATTTTTTAGTTCCTGTTTTGATTTTAAGTCCCCTTGTTCATTTAGGATGTCTTAATACCTTACAAATTTTTCCAGTTCTAGAACATTAAGATGTATTAGCGCTTCCATCGTGGATACCCAAACCGGTATTTTCATGTAATGATTCTGTTTGATTTTTTTCCCATACCAAAAGCAGAGCATTCCTGATATAATGCCTCTGGAAGTATCTGTGTATTTTACTTTTCCCATACCATGCAAATGCATGCCACTCCAATTGTAAATTGTGTCCTTCTAAAGCCAATATTCTTTTATTCTTCAGCTTTATCCACTCCTTCACCCATGTGAGCGCTGAGGCCTGGTAATACAACTCACAGTCCGGTAGCCCAAGGTCCCCCCTATTTTTGGTGTCTTGTAGTATATTCTTTATGCATACACCTCCCCTATGGATTTTGTCAACAGGAACACAAAGAATATAAACAATAGAATGGAACTTTGGGAAAAGTGGACCTACTGTGTATATCCAATGTTCAATAACAATCCAATGAAAAGACTCTGTCTGCATTTTCTCAAGGTGGGTATACTTCACAGAAGGAAAGCCTTAAAGTTTTTGTGAGTGCTGCTTTTTAAATATATATATGCATGAATGTATATATGTGTGCGTGCGTGTAAAGACAAATGTTCCTATTGGACTATGCAAAATATGTAAAATAATAAGACAGCATAATAGTATACATATATTACAGGTAGTCCTTGACTTATGACCACAATTGAGCCCAACATTTCTGTTGTTAAGCAAAACTTTTTAAAGTGAGTTTTGTCCCTTTTTATGACTTTTCTTGCCGCAGTCGTTAAGTGAATCACTGAAATGGTTAAGTTAGTAACATGGCTGTTTAGTGAATCCTGCTTCCCCATTGACTTTGCTTGTCAGAAGGTCACAGAATATGATCACATGACCCCAGGACCCTGCAACCGTCATAAATATGAACCGGTTGTCAAGCATCTGAATTTTGATCACATGACCACAGGGATGCTGCAACGGCCATAAGTATGAAAAACGGTCATAAGTCACTTTTTTCAATCCTATTGTAACTTTGAACGGTCACTAAATGAATTGCTGTAAGTCGAGAACTATCTGTATACACTTAAAAAGTGAAAGATATAATCTCACATTATTACTGAGTATGATTGAGGCATTGCCCCTTTGTGCTTGCATACAAAGTCACAGCTCATTCATTCATTCATTCATTCATTCATTCATTCATTCATTCATTCATTCATTCATTCATTCATTCCATTTATATAGCCAGCCATCCAGTGGTGGGATTCAAAATTTTTTTACTACTGGTTCTGTGGGTGTGGCTTGGTGGGTGTGGCGATGAGGTCGGCCAATCAGAGGTGGTATTTGCCGTAGTCAGCCAATCAGAGGTGGTATTTGCCGATTCTCTGAATTATTGCTACCAATTCTCCGGAAACTGTCAGAACTGGCTGAATAGCACCTCTGCATCCATCTGACAAATGTGACTCTGAGCAGCATACAATAAAAACAGACTACCAAAAAACCACAAGCATTAAAATTATTCCATAATAAAACTATTACTTTAAAAGATTAGGAGAGAGTATCTTTGTTGTTACAGACATGTCTCTGTTTTCCTGGGATCCTTAAACCTATGACTTAGCCACATTTTGAGGGACTTCCAGAAGATTTGGAGAGATGAGCCCATTATGCTGTCTTGTCTGCCTTACTGCAGGTCACAATAATAATTCGGTGCACGGCTGAATTGCATTGTGGCCATAATTGCCTGGATGGATTTGATCTCAGAATTTCTTAAGCAGTGCCTTAACAAAACTGTTATTCCCTATCAAGATTATGTCATTTCTTTGGGGAAAGAAAACATGATCTGCACTCTTTCAACAATACTGAGGTTCTGGTACATGTTAATGGTCGATCATTATATCCTACACTATAAGCACTTGATTCCTTCAAAAGTTCTTTTTAATGAAGTTTTGCAAATTTATACTTACTCTTTGCAGAATGTTTTCAATCACGTTAGTCTAAACATAGAGCAGTATTTTAAACATATGTAGGTCATCAACTTCTCTAAACACTATAATTGTTTGGCAGCCCTGTTGCTTACATTTTACATTTAAAGATATAGTGTGTAAGGATATGTAAAGATAGCAGGCACACACTTTCTGCTATACACCAAGACACAATTTATAGTATGTTGGAGGCCCCCTAACTTTCTTCCTGTAAAATCCCTTGGCAGCAAACCTCAAACATTCTGTATGCAGGACCGGGTGATGGGGTCTTCTATTTTATAATATTCGTTTTGCTGGATTTGATTGAAGGATGTGGTTTGGACTGTAACCTAGTTCCCTGTTCTCATTAGATTGTGCAAAACAACATAGATATGGTATTATGAAGTCCTCAGCTGATATTCTAAAGTTCTTGTGTGGCAGAAAATGAAAGTTTTATATTTTCACATAAGAAAAAAAGGCCAAGAAAGGAAAAATGCATGGCAGATGATGCTTTGTTTGGCTTAAATCTAAATGTTGAACTGGTGTCTTAACTGATAGTATGATGTATAAAGGCTAATATTCACTATACCTGAGCTGAAGAGTAATATGTAGAAATAAACTTTGTCCTTCTGTCCTTTAGGATATATAAAGTAAAGGTTCCCTTCGCACATATGTGCTAGTCGTTCCCGACTCTAGGGGCGGTGCTCATCTCCATTTCAAAGCCGAAGAGCCAGCGCTGTCCAAAGACATCTCTGTGGTCATGTGGCTGGCA
>JANHJO010002045.1:54975-66150 GCA_032468235.1 Pseudoxyrhopus heterurus | reverse complement strand
GAGTCAACCTTGGGGCTGGTGGGATTCGATCAGCCAAACTGCTGATCTGCAGTACTGTGTTCTTAACCACTGAGCCATTGCAGCTCCCTTATCCTGTCACAATGACACATGTACCCTCCCTTTAATGCATACACACAACATCACAAAACATGTAAAAAGAGGGCAGAGTTTCACAACACCTATTCAAATCCAGCCCATTTTAAACATTTTTTCTGGTTTTTCTTGTCTCACCAAATTTGGTCCTGTTCTATCCCATTATCTTATTGAGAGAGTTGTCTTACTGATGGACAGTTAGATTGAAAGTCCTGGGCCATTTTACATAATTTCTTTCAAAATTTCATGGAGATGAAAAGAATAAAAAGGGAACAAAAAAGAGAATGTATTGCACTAAAATTCTCTTTTTTCCCTCTTTTCTGAGAACTGTGCAGATTCAGACTACTAATATTTTCATCACAGGGGAATGAATTTAGTTCTTGGTGTCACTTCTTTGGGCCAAAATAGGATAATATAGTGGCAGCCTTATATTTAAATTCACAGGTATAAATCACATTTAAATCTGATGAGGAATGCCCTTTCCAAATTTTTCTTTGTTTTTCCTACATTTAACTCTAACAGTTTTTGTAACTATAGCAGCATCCAAGTGCATTTCAATGGCACTTTAAAGTCAATAATTCTTAAAACAATTCCACAAGGTTAAGTCAATATTATTATCTTTCACATTTTAGATTGGGAGATTAAAAGTGGGAGAAAGTGGTTTGCCTAAGGCCATCTAATGAATATATGGCTGAAATGTGATTCAAACCAGGGATTTTCTGATTTGTAGCCTAGTCATAATGCTTCACCCACGCCCAGTGAAGAATAAAAAATAGTGTTCACTCTAGCAAGACAACCAAGGAAAATTTTTCCGTGTCTATCTGTGTGTGTGTCTGTGTGTGTGTATGGGTGTGTACAGCAAATGCAGAAAATATACAGATAAACAGGAGAAAAACGCCATCTTATTCTTACAGTGAATAATGGTAGAAGTATATCTCTTTTGACTCTTTCTAATGAGAAATCTTAGAGCAACAGTCTTTATAAATTACTAGCTAGGAGTGGAGGGCACCATACTGTAGAACCCAGAATGATGCTGGGTAACTGGATTTTCTCCCAAAGAGATGAACTGTGATGATAAAATGTGCAGTTGGCCCAGGATAACTGAGCAATTATCTGCCAATGCTGACAGCCAGAGAAGTCAATCTGGAGAAAAGTGCTAATATTTCAAACCCCTCCCCCCAAAACCCTGCATAAATAACCATTTACAGCTGGTCGTTATTATTTTGTTTAGCTACACTTCCATGCCATCTCTTTATTTGACTGTAGATAACATTACTGGTACTCATTGCTTAATGACTCCAATTGGGACTACAATTCTGCTGCTAAATAGTGTGGTCATTAAGTAAGAGATTACACAATCACAATGGATTTATGACCTCACTCTGTCCACAGTTATTAAGTGAATCAACATAGGTTGCAAGCAATTCATCACGTGACCATGACTTGTGATTTCACCACCAGCTTCTCCGTTGATTCTATATGTGACAGAAACAAGCTCTGAAGCATGCAAGTTGTGGTCACGTGATGTCTCACTGGGGTGATCACATGACTGCAAAATGCTGCAACTGTTGTAAACATCTGCCAGTTTCAAAGTATCCAAATCTTGACCAGGGATGGTGTGACAGTCCTAAGTGCCAAAACTGGTCATAAATTACTTTTTCAGCACGGCTGTAATTTCAAACAATTATTAAACAGGCAGTCATTAAGAGACAACTACCTGTATTCCAACATTTGTTGCCTATCAGCTACTCTACTGCCAAGCCCGTGAAGAAATATCAGTTTGGATTAAAGTTAATTAGGAAAATTAACAGCTATTCACTGTCCAGAGGCACAATATTGAGATGGGCAGCCATGAAAATTGAAATAAATAAGGACAGAAGAGAAGAATTAAATATTCCATTCCCCAAGCTCATGTTTCTGAGGTAGCCTGTTCTGTCCCTACCCATCCCTGACCCATTGTGCCTACTATTAAATTATATTAAATGTAGTATCAGGTTAACTCTAAATCAGTTTCATTCATAAAAGAAGTTATAGGCTCTGCGTGCATATAGAATAATCACGTCTTGATCCAATTCTTGGTAAACCTAAATGGAAATCTAAAATACAATCCTGTATTTACTTAACTGCAAATGATCTCCATTGAACTGAATGGGATTTTGAATAAACAGGTCTAATTGTGCCAATAATTAACAATATTTTAGTAAGAAAATAGATTCTAGTCCCTAAATGAACATTATTTCTTGGCAAAACAAAGATTAGAAAGAGTAGAATTTCTCAAGTGCAATTGGACTCCCGGTTCCCCATTTATGCATAACAGCATTATACAATGTGTCTTTACTCATAGTTAGTTACAGTGAGTTCAGTATAATTTCATCAGATTGGTAGTAGTATTTTTAAGATTGTTCCTTAACCAGTTGAGGGAGGACTTTGGCTTTGAAATCAGCTCTGCCACTAATTATTCCTTTTGCTAGTCATTCCCAAGATATTTTAAAGCCAACCTGTAACTTGTCAAAACACTATCTCAAAACACTTTCACTCTGGTTTAGTCTTTATACTTATGAGCAATGAATATTGCTGAGAGTATTTTCATCCAATCATTACTCAATCCAGTTGTGAGTTTGTCCCAAAAAGTAGCAAATAGATTTCTAGCATTTCTTCTTCACATACACAAAGTCTATGTATTTCTCCGCATGTACCTGCATAGATTTGTCTAGTGGTTTTCCAAACATTCATCACTATAGAATATTAAGGAGAAGATTACAGAGGAAGTTTGCTTTGACAACTATTGACAAATGCACTGAGAAGCATTAAAAGCCTTCTGCTTGCTATGGTTCTAGATCTGTAATCTTAGGCATGCCCTGGGGTAGGTATTAACTCAACAATTCCTCAGTGTTGCATAGCAGCAAATCCTATGAAAGTAACTAGCTAGCAAAATTGCTTTAGATGGTTTTCCCCCAAACTGGCCAGAATGAAATGGTAGCTATGAGCTGGGATGTAGAGGCATGCAGGCATTCCTTCAATTGGAAAACAATTGCAGAGACAGAAAATGAATTTGTTGGAATACGAGTTTTATCTGTCTCTGCAACAGCCAACAAAAAAAAACAATGCAAGCACATTTTCTGAGGGCAGTGAGGAGCCACCGGCTTTAAAAATATAAATTTGTATCAATGCACTTCTTTTCAAACAACAATGGACAATAGTGTACGCAACCCAAGAGATGAAGAAAAATCAGCATGTTCCTTGGAAAACAAATCCAGATCAGATTCCCATTCCAGTCACATAGCCAGCTTTGTAACTAGTTATTTCAAAAACAAAGCACCTACATTGGAAGTCTGTTCAGAAAAGCTTCAGGGCAGGAATTGGTCAGGATAAGAAGAGCTTTCTTTACAAATGATCCAAAGTTCTTTATGCCCTCCAACCCAACCTGAACCTGTGAGAATTCTCAATATATTCCCTTTCTTTGTTCAGAAAAAGAAATCACTTCCCCAAAACTTAGGAAAATCAGGAAGAGTAACAAGCATCTCTCTTTCCTTTTTCCTGCTGGCCTCTTGTCTGAGTGGTCCACTAATGACTCCTTGGGGACCCTGCTTACCTAATATGCAAGTGCTACTGAAAGTTTGCAGGACGTATTTTGAGGAGAAAGACAGAGGTACAAGCTGCTTATTCTTTCATAGAGTTTCTAAGCCTTCCTGACACATAAAAATCATGGGAGCTGCAAATAATTAGTATTCAAAACAGATCAAATATGATAGCCTAGTTATCAAAAAGCTGAGCCCCTGTTGAATTATTATTATTTCATCTGAATGAGAAAGGATCGGGGAAATACAGTTTCAGATTGATTGCAGGCAAATGAGCTGCCTGCTTCAGCAATGCAAGAAAGGAGATGCTGACAAACCTTATTGTGGCAGCCACTGCCATAAAAACTCTCCACTGCTGTTCTTTCTCCCTAAAAGAAAGATATTTAAAGTCTGGTTCTACCTTTGCCCAGGAATCACATCGCTGTTAAATACTGGGCAGTTTCTCTTCGTAAGGCACAAAATATTGTTGCAGTGACCCCAAAATTTGGACCAGTCCAATAAGATAAGCATTGAGGCTGGAGTGAAGACATACTGTCTGCTCACAATCACAACAACAAAACAGCCATTGTTTGCTCCTAGGAAGGGGGGTGGGTGGGTATAAATCCTTTTACTGCAATCTCAGGGAAAGAAATCCTGCAGGAGGATGCGCTAAGGAAAGGAAGCATTAATTCTTCATTAGCAGACCAAAGGATGCTGTTTTTCTCAGGACACACAGTTCTGTCTTGATTTTGATCATTAAAGTGGCTGCAGGAGCCTTATGCTGCATCTGAGGGGTTACGTAAGGATTCGTTTTCTTAGTCGCTTCAAATATGGATTTAAAAGTATTAAATGCCATTCTGTTTCTTATTATTTGCAATTATCTCCAAAGAGGGACAACTGTGGGATTAACTGGAGAGTTTCTGGGGGGGGGGGACCAGATTGTTTTGTGATTCTCCAAATTTGAAAGAAATACGTCATGCACCCACACAGACACACACTGTCATACACACAAAGAATTGGTGGCAATGTACATTTGTATGTGTCTGCGGGCTGCAGCTCCTAGTTAAAAAGAAAATAAAAACTGAAAGCTTCTATTTAACAATAGCATCATTTTGGACAAAAGATTGTCCAAAAGCATATAAGAAGTAAAAAAAATCAAATGCAAAGAATACAGCCATGTACTATATTCTTGGCACCTCCAGAAGATTATAAGTTCCATGGCAACATTATTGAGTCCACTTTCCTTTAAATAAAACAACATGGAAAATGTCTAGACTTTTGTTTTATTTATAAATATGCAAGTATAAGAGCAAAATAACAGCTCTTCAACAAGTAGTGAAAAACTAAAGATAAGGGGGAATTTAATTCACATGCGTTTCAACCAGAATGTTTCATGGACACATTTTCCATTTTTAAAAACATTTTTAAAAGAAAGCTTGGCACTTTCCAATATCAACTTACATGTCAAAGTCATAGCTAAATAAAACATGTTAACTATCATGAAGTTTTGACAAGGAGAGATTGCCTAGTCTTACTTAGTAGATTACTGTAAATCTAGAGACGCTAAGAGGAGATCAATCCTGACTGCTCTTTAGAAGGCCAGATCCTGAAGATGAAACTGAAATACTTTGGCCACCTCATGAGAAGGAAGGACTCCCTGGAGAAGAGCCTAATGCTGGGAGCGATTGAGGGTAAAAGAAGAAGGGGACGACAGAGAATGAGGTGGCTGGGTGGAATCACTGAAGCAGTTGGTGCGAGCTTGAATGGACTCTGGGAGATGGTGGAGGACAGGAGGGCCTGGAGGAACGTTGTCCAAGGGATCACAATGTGTCGGACACGACTTCGCAACTAACAACAACAACACCTCGGGGCCAAGATATTCTGTCTAAGAAGGCTTCACCAAAGGGTACCAGAGGTAGAGTCAATCGCATGTCCTGATAACTGGGGCGCAAAGATGGTTACTTCCTGGATGCTGGAAGGACATCTCCTTGGATGTTGCCTCCATCTCATTCCCAGCCTGTTGCTGAGGCAGCCTAGAACCATCTTTAACGGGGCTGGTTTGGAAATGCTATTTTCCTTCCTCTCTCAATACAAAGCCCCATGAATACAATCTAGGGTGCTTAGGAGAATATCCCTAGGGATCATGACATTCTTGGGGTCAATAGTCTGTTCAGTCCCTACTGGCCCAGCAAATCTGCTGAGGAAACATCACTTGCCTGATCATTGTTCACTTCGGTCATTTTGGTCTTGGGTGTGAAAAAAACCCAAACGCTTGACTTCCACAGAGTGGTGGAACACTGGGATAATTTTTCAAAAATACTTTAAAAACCCTCCAACCGTCAGGAGATATTTCAAATGAAAGGTCACAAGACCTTGGACCGAAAACAAAGATGATTTGCCAAGATTTTCTGGTTGCGTTCAGCAATTAAAGTGTGAAACATAGCGAAGTTTTCTTGACTGAGAAGCCATTTTGGGAGACTGGGTGCTTATTTTTTTCAGATTCCTTCTTTTGTTAATTAAGGCAGCCAAAATGCTGTGTATGAGAGTTTCTGTGTGTTTTAAGTCATTCACGAAGCAGCCTGCCTCCGTTTTGGTTTAATAATTAGAAAGGGAGGTTAAAAGTTCATTACTAGCAACCCTTGGAGACACAATTGAACTGCAAAGTCACAACCTTCAGGGCTGGCTTGCATCCCTGTAGAATGTTTCCCCTTTTCACCTTTTGTGTGTGTTTGTGTATATGTATGTGTGTGTGTGTGTGTGTTCAATGGCAGAAAAAGAAACCTGTCAGACAAGGAGAGGAAAGGGAGAAAAGGAAGGGAGGGACAAGTCAGGAAAGTGAGAGAGTGCATGCTACATACTGCATTGCATTGCAACCAAGTGTTTGGCAAAAATTCCATACAGAACAGCAGATGGTGCTGCAGAATCTAGAAGAATGAAGATCACTACCTCTTGTCTGGATTAATACATGATTAAGGAAGAGGACCAGAAAACCCTGAGACTCAAGAACCAGCAATAAAACAAGCAATAAAGGTAGATTCAGCTGTAATTATATACTGGAACATTACAGCTTTTGAAGAGAGCTTACTTTGACTTAAATAAGAACCAGTGGGAGGAATTAAGGGGACAATATTTCCAACTTGTCAGGTTTTTTTTTTATACAATATTTGGGGGGCATACAGCATTCCATGGGAATATTAATCTATCAGTTTTCCAAAACAGCAATCATTCCATGCAAAAGACAGATTGATAAAAGCTAAATTTAGAACCCAAAGCTCCCAGCTCAGAACTGACTGATAACAGGAAATTTCAACAATAATAAATAACAAGTCACAATAATCCTTTAGTTGTTCATTGGTGGGGAATGCTACTTCCATTAATTAAATTTAATGGATGGAATTCTACTTTCACTAATTTAATTTTTCTTTTATTGTACTGGGTATGCTCCATTTTAACCTGTCCCGTGTCCTGTTTGTACAGTATTTTACTTCTCAAATGCATTAATAATATCACCAAAGATACTTTGAAGCAAGAACTAAGCAAATCAACACGTCACACCACAAATGTCTACTTGATCCCTGAAGACATTCAGCTCAGAACTTCCCAATATACAGTTTCGGTTTAACTGACCATGCATTTTTATGGTCCTTTGGCTTTTGAACTGGTGATGCGATGGAGATATAACTGACTGTACTTCTCACTGTTTTCCAGCTGTGAAAGAACAAGCTATTCCAATGATAACCTAAATTAAACCACTATTTCTGGACCAGCAGACCCGAAGAGAAGAAATATTAGTAGTAAAAATCAACCTGGCTTTACTTTCTCCTCTGTTCAAGTCTAATGAATGGAAATGGCATCCCAGTGCCATGGACATTTCAGCTGCAGTAAAGAAGCAGCACTAACATTTTACTTGTCTAGCCTCTTAATTGCTTCATAGTCATTATCTTGATGAGGTAACAACTTTGTGAGTTAGAGCAGTATTACCGTCCCTGAGTTTGGGTGGGATGCAGTACTGAAAATTGTTAACTTGTTGGGTGAATTCATCATTGAGCTGAGATTGTATCTGATTATAGATCATCATCCACAACCCTGTTAGGCAGGGAAAATGTAGATCTACAAAAACTGGAGGAAAAGTCTAGTTGATCTGTTACAGAAAAAAAAATCCTCCAGAGTCTCATGGCTTAAAAACCTCTCTTGGACAATCTGTTTCCCCCCCCTAACTATTCTCATTTGAGTTGATGAAAGAAAATACATTCTTCAAAATATTTCAAATGAGAGAATTTTGGAGACATTCTTAGGGTGGAGTATCTTCCTCTTATACTTATTTAGTAATGAGATAGACAAGTAAAGGTGCTGCCTTTTATTGTGTCATCTTCTCTCCACTGGCCTGCAACTTCCTTGACTTTAAACATTGGTACAGCTTCTATATGGAGCTCAGGTAAATCCAGGTGCTATCTATTAGAAACTAGAAAGAGTTCAAACTGAATTCCTAAGAAAGTTACTCCAGATACCATTGCTTTCCATTGGATGCACACCAGCGGTGGGATTCAATTTTTTTTACTACCGGTTCTATGGGTGTGGCTCAGTGGGCGTGGCTATGCGGTCGACCAATCAGAGGTGGTATTTGCTGCCGTCAGCCAATCAGAGGTGGTAGTTGCTGGTTCTCCGAATTATCGCGATCGGTTCTCCGGAACCTGTCGGAACTGGCTGAATAGCACCTCTGATGCACAGCCTATAACCATCAAAAAGAGGCCATAGCTATGAGTGTTCAGTTTTTGGCTTAAAAGCTCACTTTCAGCACCAAGGTTTGATGTATCTTAAGCTGTAAACATAAATATATTATTCATATTGGAAATGCCAAATAAAAGATAAATAAGAAAGGTTAAGATTCTCAAGTGAGATGGTAATGCACCTGGAACGCAATTAAATAGTGGTAGAAAGAATTCTTGATTTAGAATATATCAACAGAATATAGCAAGATGACACTTAGAGTTTAATTGGAGTTGAACAAAATTTATTTCAAACCAGTATTACACTTGGCTTAATGCTTTCAGAGGGTCTGCATAAAGTTGTGTGATTTCAGTTAATCTGCTACAATTATACCAGTTGTAAACCAATATTTAGGCTACGTTTACTTACAAAAAACTAGAATAATGCCAGAGGGATGCATACATATCAACCATGGTTGGAACGTTTCATAACATATGGATAAATTTCCATTGAACCTGATTAAAATAGCATTTTCCATGTACAGAATAGCAAATAGGAGAAATTAAAAAAAAACAGGAATGAATCCGTATTTAAAACTTTGGAGCACGTAAATTTCATCTGAGTATTCTACTATGTTCACTTAATTTCTATCTTGATCTTTTCCTCATTTGGTTAAGCCTTTTCTATGTCAAATAAATGCCTGAGAGTCTTTATTTTTTTAAAAATTTCAGATATTTAGTCAATTGAATGCCCTTGAAAAACGCTCAAGGAAGTCATGATAGTGGTAACAGTATAATTAGAAATATATCAGTAGAAGGCACATAAAAACAAAAGTGATATACAGTTCTTTTTCCTTTACCAGATTGAAAAGTTGCCCTTAGGTGATATTATAGCAAGATAGGATGGGACTCATGTGAAATATTTATTTATTTATTAGAAGAAAATAAACTCATATGTTAGACGTAAATGTTCAGATCTTTTTTCATAATATATAATTGAAAACAAGATTCTTCTTTTTTTGCTCTTAAGAGTTTCTCTTGCTCTCTAATCTAAATTAAGAATTGGGATGGATGTATAGAGACTAACCAAGGCAATTCACAATTTGACGCTGAGTTACAAAATATATCTGTCACAGGCATTATACAATGTATACATAGATGTGTGGATCACACTAAATCTAGACGGGGTTATTGTAGGCTGAAGGATTTGAACAAAACAAGGCAAAATTCAGCTTGGACTGAAAAACAGAAATGCCTGGAAAAGCCAGCTTTGGTGGAATTATTTTTGTAGCCTACTTTTATGGGGACTGTAAAAAGTTAAAATTATGGCAAAACAAATTGGAAGTGAACACGAAACCCATAAAATGCTAAAAGAGCAAAGCAAATGCAAACACGAAACAAATAAAAAGGACAGAGTAGCATAAAAGCAACTGATGAAATGCATAAAAGCCAATGGAAAAGAACTTTACCCCCCTCAACATCCGAAGTCACAAAATTTGAGGGTATCTTTAATCAGCACTGATGGGATCTTGTTAAATTACTGCATCTCACAAACCATCCAGCATGTGGGTGGTAGTTATCAACTCTGGAGCACTGATATTTTTCAAAAGCTGATTACAGTACAGCTACCTGTACTCTGAGTTCTTTATAGCACTGTCAGTGCTAATTGGCTCGTTAGTGCCAATGGCACACTAATTACCTCTTTTATCTAAACCTAAATTATTCAGCAACTTGCACCATGTTTAAAAATGCAGATATGAAAAGCAATAGTGTATGGAACCGGTTTTTTTTTTTTTGCATAATAGGACTTTTTAAAAATTTAAAATATGCTGCAAGAGCTGCAGTTCCTACTTTGCAAATAGATTTCAATGTACTGTATAAATATTTCACCTCTCCTAACTTAATGTTCCTTAAATGTATATTCTTATTTTTATTTTTTAATAATCATTGCGAGTTGTGCCACAGTGCATATTTACACCTTTACACTTTTGAAGTGAAGATCTAATTTCTGTATTTCCTTTTTAAATGAAGAAGTCTTAATTTCTTTCCCTCTTGTGAGAGTATCTGTTCCTGAAGACGGGGGAAGTGGGGGTTCTCTAGGCACATGGCTTGATGTTATGCAGCCCAGAGGTGGTATGATAACAATTTCATTTTCTTCCCATTTCCCCCTTTTTATTTGCAACATAATGGGGAGTGGGGAATCTTATCTTTCTTACATGTTAGGGGTTGGAGGGAAAAAATAAGGAGGAGGAAGATAGTGATGGTAGTTGGAACTAGCAAGCATCTGTCCCAGGTCAGAAGGCAGAGTCAGGTTCTGAAGACTCAGAGAATTTCTGGGAGGCAAGATTTGAGATCTTCAGCCAACCTCCTTATGAACTCAGCCCTACACTGATTTCAAAATTGGCCTTCTGCTCTGTTTATCCTCTTCCAATATTACTGAAAAGTTAACTTTGGCCTCCCATTGGTGAAATTTGAAAGATTTGGGGAATGAAGAATATTTATTTATTTATTTACTTACTTACTTATTTATTTATGTATTCATTTATTTATTGAGTATTTATGCCGCCCATATCCCGAAGGACTCTGGGAAGCTTACAACAACTATAGCAATAGCACATAGATTTTATATACCGCTTATCAGGGCTTTACAGCCCTCCCTAAGCGGTTTACAGAGTCAGCTTCTTGCCCACAACAATCTGAGTCCTCATTTTACCTACCTCGGAAGGATGGGAGGCTGAGTCGACCTTGGAGCTGGTGGGATTTGAACTGCCAAATTGCAGGCAGCTGGCAGCTAAGTACTAATTACTAAGTACTGCACT
>JANHJO010002044.1:132224-145729 GCA_032468235.1 Pseudoxyrhopus heterurus | reverse complement strand
ATTGTACATTAACCTTTAAAATCTTCTGGATTAATATATGCATTTATATCCATTTTTAAAGCTTTTTAGATGCTCACTAAACTTGATAAAATGTCCCTTCATATGATGTCTCTCACCCTTCATCCTATTCTCTAGATGTTCTCATTCTTGAATATTGAGTCTTCCCCCACTATGTTTTTAAATATCTATTGAACTAACTATTCATTCAAGACTTCCTTGAATATTATGCATGAAAGTTTTCATATTCCATTCCTTTCTTCCTTTTTAATCAGTGTTTTATATTGTTTTAAGTTGCTCATTTTGCCATTGTATTTTAATAGTATTTATTTTAATTTCTAAAGCTCACATTTCAATAAGTATTATTCTATTTTGCCTTTAATGTAATTGATGCTTACTGAGAGATTCTGTCCAAAAGCTCACAGTGATATTATCACAAATATAAATTTTATAGAAAAATGAAAAAGAAAGATATATAGATGGGTGGGGGAATATTTTTTCCTTTAAAAATATAAATTAATAGTTACAGGCATCTTAAAAGGAGGCACTACCTATTGTCTTATTTTTTCATATGTATATAAACATCTACCGGTATATAATATTGTTTTTATTGAAATGTTATATATATATTTGTGTGTGTGTGGTATATAAAAATTGCAGGACAATGCAAATAAAAATAAATAATTCATACTGAAAACCTTTGATCAGAACGAAGAACAAATTTGCCCTAAAACAGTTCTGAATTCTTAAGAGTGAGAGAGAAAAATGTACTCAAGAATTTCAGAGAGGCAGAAAATTATTAACTGTGTTGTTAATATAAAACAGGATCCTTTATTACATTCCCATATAATAAAGGGAGGAAGGATACATGTTCAAATTCCAGCTTCAATTCATAAACCAAATTCAATGCTATCCTAGAAAATAGACCTCAATTTTTTTTGATATTCAACTGCATTTGGAGTCACAATGACATATCAAAAATATTTGCAACAATATCTTGGCAAATTCTAGAAATAGATACATATTTAATATCTTTAGAAAACAATAGGGGGATTTTGAGTTCCTGGGCTGTATTAGGATTAGATTACTACATGAATTTTTTATTCTCCTCCATTGCTATCTATTGTAATGAACAAGAAAGATCCTAAAGTTCTATATAAAAAGTAAAACTAATATGATGTTTCATAGCCTAGGGTTGTCCCAAATCTTTCATATACCACTGATACACCGCTGATCTTTAAAGTAAGGCAAGAAGGAATAAATTGGAATTTACTGATGTATGCATATTTTATGATTCACTGTGAATGAAGAGATAGTTGCCATTTTCAGCAGCAATTCTAAAGACTTTTATCAAAAATAAGTTCTCAATTTACAGGAGTTATGTATTTCTGAGTTATGCTTATTTAGAACTGATTGTTCATCCATCTTGTTTCAAGGGAAGTGCTAAAATATAGCCTTTATTTCAATCCTGAAGTTTCCTTCATAAATATGTTTACTGTCAGAAATATGATTCGTTTTCATACTCCCACTCTACCTTTGAAAAGGAAAAAACACATTTCATACTTTTCCTTATTTAGCCTGTCTAAAGCTTATACAATTGCACTTTGCACCAGTATAAGACCAAGAATAAGGACACTGTAAATTGTTCTCTTGTGAGATTGAGATTCTTGAAAACGCACCTTGTGCTGGAGGAAATAGTTATGAATGGCAGGCTTGCTTTGTATTTAATCAAAGGTTCACTTATCTTTAAGGGCCTATTTACGCAGAAGCTATGGGTGTGAGAGTTAAGAACTCTAGTAAAACTCACGCAAGTAGCATGACAAAGCCTACAAAACGATGAAAGCTGTCTAAAAACAAACCGTCCATTTGATGAACAGCCTTTCTTATACTATGTAAAATGAAATAAAAAATCGGTGCTACCCGCCCTATCGCCCCTGAAGGAAAGGTACCTGTCATACATCAAGGATCCGGACTCACCTGCCTGCCGCAGCTACTTCGTAGCTGAATTTCGTCGCAGATCCACTTTCTGAACTAAGCCTTGGAAAGTACTACCGTGTACAGGAGAACACCTGCAGGCAGTCGCCGGTCCCTCCCTCGTATCGCTGTTGACTGACAGCTATAGAAATCAGTCTCCTCTTCTTCCCGGCAGTAGGAGGCGGGTTTATAGCACAAACATCGCCGTTACAAAGGACTGGGGAGGAGAGCTGCTAGGGATCAAATTCCAGCCGCAATTATCCTCATGAAAACGGAACTAATTAAATTGCATGGGTGTTCTGAACTGGTGACGGGTCTGATGAGTTTCTAACGGGTGGTTTTTATCTGGTTCATTTATTGCGCAAAAAGTAATGTGATTTTAAAAGTTTTACAGAGATCGAGGCTCGCTGTCTTAGAACACCTTTCCCCAGTTCGATGATCCCAAGGTATTGGAGCATTACAATTCTTACAATCTCCAACAGTCATAGATAGTTGTTGTCCTGCCTGGGGATTTGGAAACTGCGATCCTTTAGCCTAATTGAGTAGATCTTAAGGGAATGTAGTTAGAATATGAGCTAACTATAATAATTCCTTGTACAATGATTCAGTTAAAAAAAACAAGTTGCATTCATATTTCACTATGCCTTATAGCTTCACTTTGGTTTGGTTACTGAATGAATTCAACCATTATGATTTGTAAACTTGGTATTGTAACTTTATGTCCAAAATTGTGATTCACTCATTTACACCACGAATAAACAAATGAGCATGATGTGAATTAAGCCCATAAAATTTACTGATATGTATATAATTTTCATTGGAATCTATTCAATCATTTTCTTAATCATATTAAGTTCTTGGATGGGAATTTCTGGAAGCTGGTTTCAAATTCTAGTTTGCAATAATTAGAAATGGTAGTTCTCGAAGCAGTGAAAATAATGATCAATCACGCTCTGTGCTTGACTGAAGCACTATGTTGAACTAAGATAAAGTAGCAGTACAAGCATAAAAACACTGTGTGGCTTAATGTGTGTTGTGGCAACAGTAGTTCAGATGGTCAATTCCATCCCACTTGACCATTAAAGGCTCTCAGATAACTTTGTAATCTCACATTTTGATGAGTTCTGGAGATAATAACAGTAATAATTGATTAAATTTATGTCACACCCAACTACAAATGTGAGATGGAAGTTCAGCCATAAGGGTCACTAATGATGGTGATAAATTCTTGTTCTTGGTTCTGTGTAAAACACTAGCCGATAATCTGGTGTTGCCTGGGTATTTATTTATCCCAATCCTGTATTAGACAGGAAAATCCTGTAGTCGGGACTCACACTATTGTACTGTCTCTCGCACAGCATCACAAGTCTTCTATTCCTCTCCTCGGTAGTTTCTTATCTATGCTGGTGTTTCATTTTTTTGATTGCACTTGGCCAATCGCCTGACGTTTCCTTGGAGGGCTGAGAGGGAGGCCCCTTGTGGAGTACTGTGAAGCCGTTACCATGGCAAGTCCACTGTGCTGTACAGTAGAAGCCATTTTAAGGTACCCCCCCCCAAGGGGTGTCTTACCCCCACAGTATTTGTTTCCAGAAGGTAAGTCATCTGTGTATCAAGTTTGGTTGAAATTGCTCGAGGCGTTCCAGAGTTATAGCAATAGCAATATAGCAATAGCACTGTATATACAGCCTATCAGGGCTCGCAACCCTCTCTAAGTGGTTTACAATGTCAGCATATTGCCCTCAACAATCTGGATTCTCATTTTACCTACCTTGTAAGGATGGAAGGCTGAGTTGACCTTGAGCCTGGTGGGATTTGAACTGCTAAATTGCAGGCAGCTGGGAGCTGAATACTTAATTACAAAGTACAGGTTCTTAACCTTCTGCACCACTCAAGGATCAGATTTTGAAGTAGTGCACAGTCCTGTTTGCTAAATTGAATCCAATTTTTACACTCCGCTTTCTGCACTAACAACTTCAGATGTTGAAAACAATACTGAATAATGAAGGAAGTAAATAATAGATGTGTCTTACAATCTCTTGCATTTGTGGGCACAATTCTCCTTATTGATCTTTCCATCTTAAGGGACAATGTCACCTGTGATCTCTCTAACTGATGACTTTGTTCTTGTTAAGCCAGGAACAAATTTATATGTTTATCAAACTCTCTTCTTCAAATGAAAAGGGAAAAAACAGGTTAATGTTGAAAAGTCTTTTAGCCTGATGGTCTTCCAGAAGAGTAGTTTTCAGTGAGCATGAACACTAAAACCAGAATCTATGAAGAGTGAAGTGCTGATATCCTTTAGAAATTCTCTTCTGGAAATATTGCTTCTGACACTGGAAAGTTCTTCATTCTTTAAAAAAGAGTAACGTAAGCAGAAGTTACACATTCTCAGTGGGTGTTATTAGTTAGCCTGTCTTCCACAGGCTGTGTAACAATTTTAGAGGAAAAAAATGGAATTGGAAGTTTATATTGCAAATATCCATTGCCAAACACAACAAGGATATATCTTATGGGCCATTTGGGGTTTATCTGGATTGCCTCAGACAAAATGGCAGTTATCATATTGATGGCAATGTTGCCATGTATAGAGAGTCAACACTTCTGTTGGAAATCTTTCTAACGTAAAAGCTCCCTGCCCAAAATCTTAGAAATGGATATGCATAAGAATCAGTGGCCCACCTGCAATTTATCAAGTGTATTTGAAGAGAAGTAGTGTGATTTACTTCTATAAAACATAAAGCTTTAAAAACATTTTCTTAGTCATAAAGTAGGAAATCCTTCCATTTGCTCCTATTGGATTAACAATACCTTAATTGGGAATGAATAAAAAAATGGTTTTGCAAGCTTTTTAAAATTATGCTGCAATCCTATTGTTTTCCTATTGCTTTTAATGGCTTCAACATGCCACAATTCTAAACAGTATTTCTCTGAGCTTGTAAAATTTCTTCAGCTGAGGCAAAAGAAAGACGACATTTTTCTATATGATACTTCTCTAGTTTTGATCTCTAATTTGTATAAGGTTGTAATTCCTTTTTACTCTTTTTAAATTAATGATGATAGGGCTTCTAAGAATTACTTCTTTAAAACATTGGCCTATGAAGTAAGGACAAAGAGAGAATGGATAGCTTGAACTATTTCCAGTTCTGATCACTGTTGCATCTTTACATTTGCCCGCAATATAAAATATATTGTGCAATGGGCTACACCAAAAAGCGTTAGTTGACTCAACCAGCTAGAAATAGCTCAGTACAGACCCCATCATGGTCAGGGTTAAGTCTTTGTGTCCCCCAAATTAGAAGAAGAAACATTATTATGTTTCTATATGGTCTACATATAATGATAAGCTGAAGCATTGAATCTTACATTGATTAACAATGGATATTGTATGAAACTTTCTCCCCCTTTTCCTGTTAATTAGTCTTTCCTCTCTCTTTTTTTGTTATTTTTATTTAATATATTTAGGGTTTTTTTCTCTGAATCATAGTGTGTCTTTCTCTTCTGTTGGTAGCGTAAATGTCTGTACTTCATTATTAAATATAAAAAAATAGAAAGCTATGTAATGGATATACCTATAGCCATATATTAATCTGTTTTGCTTACTTAGTTCTCCAACAAACAGAGCTAAAGAGAAACCGTAGTTGAGAAAGTAAGCCTCTTGATTATATAGTAGAATTTGCTGCCAAATCCTAGCTGCACAGAACAGATTTCCCAACACACTGATTTTCTGCAGTGGCCAAGTCCCATGGGGAAAAAAAATGAGTGAGTACTAATGATAGTAAGATGGTGTGTTGCCACAGTCAACAATAACAAGATTTGAATGAGTTATGTCTGATTGAATTAGGTACATTGTAGAAACAGGCTTATTTTTTTTGGGGGGGGGGTGTCTTACTTTTTTCCCCATGTACAGGAGGCCCACTTCTGCTTGCTCAGGGCAGGGCAGGAGGCCGCATGGTGTGCTTGTGCCCCCACTGCAAGGTGTGGGGTGGAGCTGCCCCACGCACCCTGCACTGGCTTACCTCAGGGTCCCCACAGCCAGGCCATCCCCCCTGACACCTGTCTTACCTTGTGGCGGTGGCACCAGTTGGCCTCCTGCTCTGTTGAGGCCATGAGCAAGAAGAAGTGGTGGTGGCCAGGTGAGCTTCTGTTGCACATGGCTTCTGGTGCTACCGCCACAATGCAGGTGTCAGGGTATGGATAGCTTGGCTGCGGGGGTCCTAAGGTAAGCTAGTGGGGGGCGCATGGGGCAGCTCTTACCTCACCTTGTGGCTGCGGCACCTTGAGCAACCACGGTGAGCGGCCAGCCGGCTGTGCAGGCTCTTAAGTAGGGTTTATTTTTTGGGGGGTAGGGCTTATATTAGGCACACATGTAAAACACACTAGGGTTTATTTTCAGGATAGGTCTTATTTTTTGGGAAACAGGGTATTGTTCTACGTAATTTCCATTAATATAGTCAATTTTGTAACAAACGTGAACTAGGATCTGCTCAGAGAGGCGTACAATCTGAAGAATAAACTGTATGTTCAGTTTCCCAACACAATATGAAATTTAGTACACCTTTAAAATGCTGTGTATAGCTCATCTTTTTCTTTAAAAATATATCTTTGCATGCTTTGATTCAGGAGGATTTGTTCCAGGTACCCCATCTATGTGATTTCATGAAAGTTTCCTTGTGAAGGCACCTTCAGTTTGACTTGTGGCCATGTTTCTCAAAAGTAGTACAATAAAAATTGTATCTCAAGGTTAGGCAGATTCTTGATGTTTAGGGTTATCGTTCTCACAGATACGAAATGTCTGGAAGCAATCAGTTCTTTTCCTACTCCTTCCTTTAGGAAGTCACTTGTGGCACTTAGCTAATGTTGAAATGGCTCCTCTTATAGATCAGTTGCCATCATTTTACATCGCTTTTATGAAACAAGACTGGCAGATATTTTTTTCTTCTTCATAAGGAGTGGACAACTGATCGCCCTCTAGGTGTCACTGAACTTCAACTTCTAACAGCCTCACTGGCATGAGATGTTTTATTTTATATTATTTATATCCTGTTTGTATTATTATTATTATTATATTATTATTATTATTATTAATATTTTTAGAAATAACACAAGGCAGCAAATATATCCAACCCACACCCCTCCTCCTATTTTCCCCAGAATAACAACCCTGTGAAGTGTGTTCGGCCGAGAGAGAGAGTAACTGCCCTGAAGTCACCCAGCTGACTTTCATGTCCAAAGCAGGACAAGAACTCACGGCCCCCTGCTTTCTAGCCTGGTGCTTTAATTGCTTGAGCAAACTGGCTGGCTGTTAGTTAACAATTAACAAACAATTGTGATTGTAGTTCAGTAATGCCTGCTTCAAATCAGTTTGGGGAACTTGCCAGGAAAGAAAATGTTGAGAAAAACCTGTAAGATACTTTAGCATTATTTCCGTGCTACAGCTAAATCAACTGATCAGCTGTGAGAAAGTGTTGTAGCTGAGATCAGATACTGAGGTCACAGGAGAGGCGAAGCTTAAACCAATGGCTTCATAATGCAGATCTTATAGATGACATAATTTACTACCGCTAGACTAGCAGTGTGCTTTAATTTATTTAAGTTTCATTGGAAGCTTGCTGCTTGGCACAAAGATATTTTAAAAGAAATAATCAAATAGAAGAAAAAGAAAAAGTAGCTTATGCTTCTTGTAATCCCCTTAGCTGAGCCGCTGTTGGTCCAATATTTTCAGGACAAATTATACCAGGTGTATGAAACCATTTGCATTCCACCAAATGTCCTGTATATATGATAGATAATGACATGGCAGTTGTATGATTTGACTAGCAAATGACTTCCTTTGGCTCCAATTCCCCTACTAACTGATCCTCATATGTATTTAGTCTGCACTATGACAGTAGTTCTAATGCTGAGAAATCCACCCTAGCATTTTATTTGGATTTTAACCAGCTGTTTCATTCATTCATTCATTCGCATCCAGCAGAGATGGGGATTGTAATGGTAGCCACAGGCTTTCAAAGATTATTGGAATTATCTCGGTGGAGATGTTTTATTGTGACACTTTCGCTCATAACGAATTTTATCAAGTCACTTTCCAATACACTACATTTTAAAGTTTGCTTTTTTGGATGGACTTCAATATGAAAAACAAAAATATTGTTTTTTTAAAAAACATTCACTTTTTTAAAAAACTGTCACATCAGAGACAATTGACAATAGGATAATTTCAGTGAAAGTTCATTATTACAGGCATTGAAGAAGTTAAGAGAGAAGATTTAGTGTTCCTTCAAACCACCTTTTCTTGAGGGGGAAAAAAAACACCAACCACCTCTAAAATCTGTTAAGATATGATTAGCCTGATCAACCATCCCATAAAAACGAAATACTCGGACATCATCAAATTAAAGTTACTTGTATATGGATTAGTTTTGGCTCTAGAGAAACACAGAAAGGAATGACTAATCAATTTGTGATCCTATGTGCAATCACATAATATATCAGAGTTTAGTCACTAGAGCTTTATGCAGTAAAATTGTAATTCTGTGTGGTAAGCAGTCTGAAGGCCAAATGTGCCCCTTGGCCTAATTTAGAAAACCTTTAGCAAGTTCTGAGCAAAATGAGCTGTTCCTTTTGGCAGGAGGAAAAAGGGATTGGGAATTGGGTGAGAGAAAGGAGTCAAGAGAAGAATACATAAGAATTGTCAGAAAGAAGGGAAAGGGCAGCTCAATCCACCATTACAGGTAATCATCAACTTACAACCATTTGTAAGTTCAAAGTTACAATGGCACTAAAAAAAGTGATTTACAACCAGTGCTCATTTATGACCATCATAGTAACCCCACAGTTCAGGGGATCAAAATTCTGGCACTTGGCAACCAGCACAAATTTATGATGATTGCAATGTCCCAGGATCATGAGATCACCATTTGTGACTATAAGGACTTGCCTCTCCTCTCTCCTCAAGAAAGCAGAACTCTTAAAACCAGCATCATTTCAATAGGAACTTTTATTGGGAGACAGGGATAAACAAGAAAAGCAAGTCAGGATCTGAAATTCCCGCTCAAAATCATTCGGTTAAAAATTGTAGAAACCCCTCCCCTTTGTCCAGTCCAAAAGCGAGCCAATCCACAGATGCGAAGTTGTTATGGGAACCTCGGGTTGCGAAGATGATAAGATGCTGTTGTCAGGTGACATTTCCTCGTTCCCTCAGAGCTGAGACAAAACAGATGGCCCAGGGGCTATTCCCTCCCCCCTCCCATTCCCATGAAGGTACATCAAAATAAAAAAAAGACCAGAGACAAGGAAAGGTTGTAAACTGGCATCCAGGCCCTCCCTGTGGGAATGGCAGTGTCCCATAGGGATCCTCCCATAGTGACCTTTTCAGCCAGCTTCCAACAAGCAAGCAAATGGAGGAGCCAGATTTGCTTAACGACTGCATGATTCACTTATCAATGGCAATGATTCGCTTAACAATCAAGGCCAAAAAGGTCATAAAATTGGGTGCAACACACTTAATAACCACCTTGCTTAAAACAAAAATTCTGATCCCAGTTGTGGTCTTCAATTGAGAAATACCTGTAATTACTTCAGCCACAGTTACTGTAGCATTATTAGAACCACCTGTAATAGATTACCACTTCTCTATTGCATATTGCCTCTACTTTAGAAACTTCTTGGAGTCCCATTTAAATTGACAGAACTTATATTACTAAATTCCACGAGTGTAATTTGTCTGGAGGGATTTTAGATATTATTTTGCTCTTAGCAAAAAAAAAAATAGTGGACTAAATCTGGCCCACTCTTAAGTAAATCCAGCTATTATTTTAACTGCAAGAACTCCCCAGTACCTGGTTGTCACCAACTTCTGATCAAGGCTAGTCCAATTTCCCCACTTCATGGTGACCCCCAAACCTTGCTGTCCTGAATCATTTTAGCATTAAAATTCTTATCAAGCTGATAAAAATACACCCGATCCAATTTGGGGCACAGCAACTTCCCAGTCACAATTTTTGAGTTGACTATTCTGCTGACTTCATTAGGTTGGCCTTGATTGCAAATCTTTTGGGCACTATAATATAACGTAACATTATAAGTACATGTAAAAAAATAGCACATTTTCATAGATAGTGAAGCAGAAAAGATGAAGAAAGATGTGGTTGGAAGAAAGTAATTTCTTACATGGTAATCCATAAACCTAGCAGAGGGCCAGCCAATGCCTTTGTGAGCTGGCAAGTGAGTTCCAACGGTTGAAATAAATTCACAGGCGGCTGACGGGCACCGTTATTATATAAATCACTTTCCCAGCAGGGGAACACAAAGAAACATATGTACTTCCAACAGGGTTCTCTTATTGATAAGGTGAAAGTAAGACAGATGGCCGGAGCACTTTTGGCTGTGGTGTTTCAGCATTAGTGCTGGGAGCGCTAATCACAGCACCACACATGAAACCAGGACAAGGCATCACAATCTGCGTCCTTTACCTGCTGGGTCTTCCTGATTGCAACATCACATCAGTCTCGGGGAATGCACGCAAGCTGTCACTCAGACCGCTCAGACTTCCCCTTAACTCAGCAGGTCTCAAGTTGTTCTGAAAATGTAATGGACTTCAGCGGCCAGGCTACCTGAAAAAGGACGGGCTGATGAAGTGAGAGGATCCAGGCTGGGGGAGATTGCTTTAATGTTACAAATGGATTGTGCTTAATAGGCAAGGTCTGGAGACCCCACCATCAATAGCACCCATTTTGGGGTGGGAGTCAGATCCTGGGTTTTTTTGTTTCCTTTTGCAAGCCCCGATCCTATCCTGAACTGTTTCATTTGAGAATTTCACCAGCCGCCTTTTCTAAATGAGAGATAAAAAGGAGAAATGATAGAGAAAATTTACAGGGACTTCAGGGTCACAATGTAGACGTAATTCTGAGGAAGAACCTCTGTAAGGAAGCATGATACAGTTTCCCCATTTGATAACTTAACCCACATTGTTATCAAGTTATTTCTTCCAGAGGCTTGTAACACCTCTATGGATCTTCTTCTTGTACCATATCCATCATCGGACATTGGTGCTCATGTTGGCGATCCTATTTTTATCAACAGCTGCATGACAAAGTGCTGCTGAATTTTATCCAAACCAGCTCATGCTTTCTAACAGACCGGGAGATTCTTACCACCCCTGCCCAATTTAAGGGGTGCCTGTACTCAGGGCCATTGTTAGGTTTTGCTTCCATTAACATGATTTTCCTGGGAAATATATAATGTAGCAGTCTACCCTTTGCTTTCTACACTGCTGTGCACTGATACGAATGGGAAAAAAACAGAGATTTCCCCAAGTCTCAAGCCTTGATAAGCTTTCTCCAAACTGATATCCTCTGAAAAATGTGAGCACCTCTTACCTCAAGAATTTTGATTTACTTACAGAAAAGTAGCAGTATCATAAGATGACAATTGATCCCTGTGCTTCCCATGGCATCTGTCTGGAGCCCATTAACATTCATCAGAGCCCACAAACAAAGCAAAGCCCAAAGAGAGTGCAGTCATCCCTAAACTCATCCCTAGATTTCCTCTGCCTAGATAACTTCTAAATCTATGGATTTTGACTCATAGAATTCCCCAGACAGGTTCAAGAAGCACGATTTGTCTTATATGTGTATATTACTTATGTGTCACTGTCAACCATCCTGAGTAAGCCAGACAGAAAACATGACAAGATGAGCTAATTCTACTTTACTGCAAGGCTACATTAACAGAATCTTGCAAATCTCAAGGTACAAATGACTTGCTGCCACTTTTAACTGCCTGAACAATTAGGGCGAGTGCTTCCCAAATTTCTTTCTCTGACTGTGAAGCCACTGGGGGCTCTTCCATCTCTTTTCTGATTGTTCCTAGGTAGCATCTCTTCCCCTCTTTCCCCAAGGCCATCCACACATTCCATGAGAGTCATATCATTTGAATGAAGAAGTCCTCCAACATATCTATCGTATACAGGCTAAGAATATGTGGAGGCTGAGTTATGCAGGAGCAGCAGTTCTGAGAATTCAAAGCTAACACCAGGCTACTGCTTTGTTGATTCTTCCACTTTAATTATCGACAATAATCCATTATACTGTTTGCAGTATAATGTACAGGGGAAATGAGCTGAGAGTCTGATAGGTGAGCATTTGCTTGTGGCATGGCATCTAAAACCCACACTTTAAACTTACCAATATCATTCCAGGATTTAATGGATGGTTGTGTGGTATAATTATGTTGTGATATAATTATAGGGTTTGCTTCTACATCTAGATCAAACATCTGGGTTAGTATACTGTTCACAATCCTATATCCATTCTGTTCATAGTTGACCTTCTGACATTTTGCTGGAGAAATGATTCCTGGTGAAGTAGAGAATATTCAGAGCATTGCTAACAACTCTCTTATGGGATCCCCTATCTTCTATCTGATTTTGCACAAAACTGTGCTTTACATGATCCTTTGAGATAAATTAATTCTTACTAGACAATGCTTATTACTTCAAAAGAGATCACAGAATTTCTTTTCTGTCAATGGAAGAAAGGGACTGAGTTAGGATGACATGCAATTCTAGAAAGTCCAGTCCCTTCAGATCAGGGGTGTCAAACTTTCGTCATCACGGCATTGTCACATGACGTATCGTGACTTTTTCCCCTTCGCTAAACCAGGCATGGGCGTGGCCAGCACATGACGCATCCGGCCCATGGGCTGTGAGTTTGACAGCCCTGCTTTAGACTCTCTGTTACATGAATGGAGACTTTCAGGTGGTAGATCAAATTCCTCAGATGCTTTGTATTTGCAAGAACTTGGTCTTCAGATGCAAGGAAAGTAATTAATTAAAAATATGGCTTCAAAGGGACAGAAAACAGGTCAATCCACTTCTATTCTGCAGTTCCCTGAATGGTAAGCTGTGGATTCTACTCTTCCAGATTCCCTGGGATCACTCTGCCAAGTTTGAAAGTAGGCTGAAGAAGAGCCAGAGAAGAGGATGTATGCCTTAGAATAAGTAACTTTCCAATGTTAGAATTTCGTCTTCCTTTGAAATGAACAACCTCCCCCTTCAATCACCTTTTTTTTCACACAGTCAAAAATCTAAGCAAAGCAGGGAAGTATTGGAATATTATCTGGTTGGAATTGGTGCACATTCTTCTCGTTCCAGGGAAACAAGTAGCAATCTAGGATAGAATGGAAACATAGGGAAGGGACTTTGGAGGTCTTCTAGTCCAACCCCTTATCCAAGGCAGGAGACCTTATACTACCTTGAACAAATGGTTATCCATTCTTTTCTTGTAAACCTCCAGCAATGGACCACCCACAACTCCGGGAGGTAAGCTGTTCCATTAAACAATTGGTCTGTCAGAAAATTTCTCCTTAGTTCCAGGTTAGATGTCTCTTTAACAAGCACCCATTGTTTCTTGTCCTGCCCTCAGGTGCTTTGGAGTCAATCTCCTCCAAGAAATCTTATTCTCTAAGACAGAGGTCCTCAAACTTGGCAACTTTAAGACTTGTGGACTTCAACTAGCTGGCTGAGGAATTCTAGG
>JANHJO010002044.1:114594-125237 GCA_032468235.1 Pseudoxyrhopus heterurus | reverse complement strand
TTCTGACAGGTTCAGGAGAACCAGTAGCAATAATTTTGATTGGATCGGAGAATCAGCAAATACCACCTCTGATTGGCTGACCGCGTAGCCATGCCCACCAAGCCACGCCCACAGAACCGGTAGTAAATTTTTTTGAATCCCACCACTGATTGTAATGCAAAAATTAACAGACTTTGCTCATTTTTTAAATTCTAGAGGCTTGGCTTTGTGCTCCCACCCTTTTGTATCAATGGATTCTTGGGGGAGTGTCATTTGATGGTCTTGGGAGATAAGTTTCATAATGGTTCACTTTGGTTCTGTATCCTTTGATTCCCATTTCACCAACCACAAAATTCTTATACCCTCCCGTTCACTGTATTGTCCTTCTGCTTATCTTCTATCTGGAAGGTTTAACATAGCCATGATGAATGGCAGCATGATCAGACAAATTAAGACCTCCCACCTCTGAGTGATGTGATTTCCAGGCGTTTGAGGAAAAATTCAATCAGGTTCCAAGCTGGGAGAAAGACGCTGGAAATAAAATGGAGGCAGGCTGCAGGAAAGGAAGTCTCTGTTTATTTGGTAGCCAGAAATTAGTGACAGCAGCATGTTTCTGAGGTGGCTGACAAAAGAGGGCTTAGAGTAGGTGGGGTTTTATACATTCTTTGGGGCTTTGTGATTGAGATGCCAGTTCCTGTGCAATGTGTTTTGACCTGTGCTTGAGTGTGTCCTTTTAGTATTCTAATTATTGTTGCCTGACTCACATTGTGGCTGGGAGGTCATGCCCTGTCCTTGGAGCCGGGTGGGGAATGTAGATTTTACAAGTCTTTGTTTTCTGTTTTTAATCCCATCAGGTTCAGCCTTCTGTGGGAGCTGAAGCCGTCTTGTTTATGAATGGATCTTCCTGGCTTTCTGTAAATGGATACTGAATGGAATGCTCCAGTTTTCTCAATAGATTCAAAAGTGTCTCATTTACAAAACTTAACTGTTGGAGGGACTGCCTGGAGTGTTTTCCTGGTAGTGGAGAGAAGCGAATGATTTGATTCCCAGGAAAGCCTCCTTTCTTTGGGGGGGGGGGAGGTTTGCTGGCTTCTTACACAGGGAAAGTTCTCTGTCTTTACAAGGCCAATCACTTCTACTTGTACTGCTATTGTTTCAAAAACATTGTGTGTTAGTTGAAGTGAGAAGCTGAGCAGGAGGCCAAATGAGTGAGAATTTTTTTTTTTTGTATTTTCAATTATATTTAGAAAGATTGATTTGAGTTAATCCAAAATGCCAGTACAAAATTATCGGTATATGTTTCTCTAGCAAGGCGGGAGTATACATACTTGCATACTTATATTGCAATCAAAAGCTCACCAGTTTGAGGTCAAAGCACCTTCATCCATACAATATATGTTTATCTTATTTCCAAAATATATGAACCTTAGAGATGGAGCTAGCAGCTACTTTTTAATTATTTCATCTAAAACTGGCTGTCAAACTGGCAGCCCGCGGGCCGGATGTGTCACGTGCAGGCCACGCCCACCCCAGCTCTGCGAATGGGAAAAAGTCATGAAATGTCATGTGACGGCAACATGACCCAGTGAGTTTGACACCCGTGATCTAAAATAATCAGGGGTTGTTTAACAGGTAACGGCCTAACAGTGTGAGGAACAAAGGCCTTAGTCATTTGACTCAGCTGCGGTCCTGATTAGATTAATTTCTTGTTCTATAACCCATTACAGCAGAGGTAGGGAACGATGGCCTTTTTATAACTTGTGGACTTCAACTCCCAGAATTCCTGAGCCAGCTGAGTTGAAGTCCACAAGTCATAAAGAGGCCATCATTCCCCACCTCTGCATTAGAGTAAGGGCTGTATTAAAACCTGAGTGCTTCCTTTGTGTAATTTAGTCCTAGGAGATTTTCTCCATGTGCATCTAAGCAGGGAAGTAAAGTGGTTTCATTGTAGGGATTTTGCAGTGGTAGCCTCCTAATTTTGAAACCCCTTTCTTTGAGAGGCCAGATGAGGAATATTTTAATTCTCCAGACTTTTGAAATTTCAAGATCTTGAACTTATTTTTTTAAAATGCTGTAAGCCACCCAGAATCACTTAACCATGGCATATAAATTTAATAAATTCCAACTACTTGTAATACAAATTTTAAGCTTTGATTTCTTTTTTAAAGTATGAATTGCCCAGAGTAATTGCATCACCAAGGGTGTCAATAAAAAGAATAAACCAATAGGAAGGCCAGTTACAAAAGACTAAAACCAGCACAGTCTCGCAAAGAGGCTAGCCTTGATAGTGCTGTCTGCAAAGACAAATGGATTTAAAATGCTAAGCTGTCACAACAGTTCCCAAACAGCCTCGATGAATCCCATGGTTCACTTGCAAATTTGTACAGAGGAAATAAGTGTCCTTTGCAATTCTTATAAGCAGAGATACTTCCGCACTTTGCTGAAGTTTCTCACCTCTGCTCTGAAATTGCATTTATGATAGAAAGAAACTCTCAGGTGTTGCAGAAGAAAGGGAGGTTGCATATTTTAGGACTTGCCTGTTGGCAATTTCATTTCCTAATGGTGATCTGAATGCTCTCTTAATTCCCCCCTCCCGCATCTTATAAAAGTTTTCCTTCTTAATTCATTGCAGTTGAAATCGCTTTTTAGGTGACATTCCTCCTGGCAAACTTCTTACAGAGGAGTGATGGTGAAAAGGCAGGCAGACAGGATGAACTAAGTAAAAACAATGGGATGTCTCTAATGCTTTACTTTAATCAGCAAAATGGATTTCTTTCTGTTTCAAAGACACTCTTTGAGATGTGTTCAAGGAATCAGAAAGGAAAGCATAGAAGTGTCTCACAATCTGCCCCTGCGTAAATTACCTATTGTGTGAATCAATACATTCTAGGGTGGAATGGATGGAAAAGTCTGCCTCAGCAAGCTCTACTTTCCCCAAACAATATAGATCCATTATAGAAGTTTAACCAGGTAATTTAAGGGGGAAGGGCTCCAATATATATTGCATATCATATCACATGGTAAATTTAAATGCTTGGAACATGGTTTCTTGGAAAAGAGTATGAGACCAATGAGATGGAATAACTTAAACAGATGTTAGCAATAGCCCTGACTTATATATTGCTCCATAATGCTTTACAGCCTTCTCTAAGTGGTTTTACAGAGTCAGTATACTGCCCCCAACAATCTGGGTCCTCATGTTTCCAACCTTGGAAGGATGGAAGGCCGAGTCAACCTTGAGCCAGTCAGAATCAAATTCCTGGTAGTGGGCAGAGTTAACCTGCAAATTCCATTCTAACCACTGTGCCACCATGGCTCAATATTAGCAATTACGCTGAGTGTTCAACGCAAAGTACAATTGTCTGGGCTAGAGACTGGGAACTAAATGGAGAGGAAGAGGAAAAGCATTACTGAAAAAGTATTTCTATAATAGTTTTTACTCTCTAGTTGTTGTGTGTTGCTTTGTATTTTTGCCTGTCTAAAATCTATTAAAAACTTTAAAAGAAAAAAAAAATTCTTTATGTATACTTCTGAATCAGGTAAAGGTAAAGTTTCCCCTGTCCAATCTTATCTGATGCTAGGAGGTGGTGCTCATATCCATTTCTTAGCTGAAGCACTGCCCAAAGACACTTCTGTGTTCATGTGGCCAGCATAACTATTCACCGTGGTGCATGGAATGCTATTACCTTCCCACTGAAGTGGTACAAACCTATCTGTTATAGACATTACTTCCTCTATGGTATTGGGGTAATGATGAATCATAGTAATCCATGTCTTCCATAAAAGCAACACAAATACGTACAGAGAATCATTTCTCATTTCTCATGATACTCATTATTCCCTTGCTTTTGTTCGCCTTCTATTAATCTGGGTCACTTAATTATATTTTTATTTATTTATTTAATTTGAAAAGATTTGTACGGCTGTCCATCTTGCACAACTCTGGGCACCTCATGACAGCAGCAAAATGAGTAACTTTAAAACATAGAAACATAATGCAGTAAAGCCATCAAACAAAAAACCCCAATCCATCACTTTAATAATTGCACTCTTATCAAAACTCTTTCCACAATGAAATACAGGGTCAGCCTCTTTGAATTAAAATCAAAATCAATACTCTTGTATGCCAAAATAGCAATTTCGTATTTCAGAAGGTAAGACTGTAGCATCTTCTTTCCTTTCAAATGAATTTTCAAGGGAATGAAATTTCAAATGAACGCTTCACCCTCAGAAGTTGTGGTGCTCCATCGCTGGAAGCTTTTAAGAAGAGCCTGGACAGCCATTGTCTGAAATGGTGTAGGGCAGTGGTATCAAACTCAAGGCCCAGGAGCCGGCCTGCGGTGCCTCTGCCAGTGAAAAAGAGCTCCACTTTTTCTGGCAGAGGGTTGCAGGAGATTGTTGCAGCCGAAAACGGAGCTTGCAAGCCTGTTTTTGCTGGCAAAGCGCTTGGGCCACCACAGGTTCCCCCAACATGAGTGACATCGAGCTGGCCATGCCTACCCTGGCCACACCCACCCCAACCCCCTGAGGTCAAACACAACCCTGATGCGGCCGTCAATGAAATCGAGTTTGATACCCCTAGTGTAGAGTCTTCTGATTGAGCAGGGGGTTGGATTATAAGATCTTCAAGGTCCCTTCCAGCTCTATTATTCTATGTTCTATGTTCTAAATGAGCCCCTTATGTAACAACTATAGCCATAGCTCCTCTGAGCACAAGAGTCTGGTGACGCTCTATAATCTGCTATTTTAAATGATTGTTGGATCCTCACCAATTGCTGCCAATTCTTGGATGAGTTTTCTATTACATTACTCAAATGCCCAATAAAAAAAGACACTGAATATTTTAGACCTTCAGAACAGATAAGTGCCTTCCTTAATCATAAGGAAGCTTTTAAAGTGGCATTTAAATCCCCCCCCCATTCCAATGCTTGTTTTGTTTTGTTTTTAAATGTTGCAGACAAGTGAGCTATTATTCATCAAGAAACCCCAAAAGTTGGTTCCTAGCTGCTGCAGTTGAAAGCAAGTTTTACAATTCATTAACCGTGAAATTACGAGGCATAATTCATTAAAATTTTCTTCTGCTGGCTGCGTTTGTAAACACCTTCTGAGACGATTATCACCCTTTCCATAGGATATAGCTTTTCTTCAGTGGATACATGTCTCTTCTGCTGGATGCTGATATAAGGGAATCTGGGGAGAAATTATGGTTAAAGAACCTTATCTTTTCACTGCAATGGGAATATAAAGAATTGTATTGGCTGTGAAGCATAACAGATATAAATTAGGACTTGCTATACAGAATGCTTCAAAATGGTGTATTTATTATGGTCCATATTATATTAATTTGGTAGGCTGGGTTTTTCTTTAGCAGAAATTCTATCCATCTTGCAATGAATATGCAAAGTAGAATTATGCAGCTATCATTAGTCTTCATTTGGAAAATTAGAACATGCTCGGGCTTTCTTTAGGGACAATGAAGTCAATATATATGGGATTAAACCTGTGGGACTGTCCTAATTTTGGCACCTTTTTTTTCATGGTGGAGTGCTCTTCTACTATGATTGGCTTCCAAAGTAATTGGTGGCACAAAATAACACAACACAAAATAATAAATAAATGGGAAACCCCTTAAAAATTAGTTGGTGAATACATGGCCAATCCATCAAACTCAATGTGAAACAAAAATAATAATATATTTGCCTTGGCTTACAAAGGTAGCCCATGCTGTTTTTCCTCTCTAATTTGATGTTTTTGGTGGCTGTGGAAGGAATTGCCAAGTGACTCACATGGGTAGCATGGGTCGTTACTTATAATTATATTTTTGAAGCTGATAAAATTGCCATCAGGGGTCACTGTAGCAAGCCGTGATTTGTCAAAATTACGTTGTAATGTAATAGTGCAAACTTTGTCCCTTATGGACTTGCATGTGACATCACAACCCAAGTACAAAAGCAGCAGGTATTCTGCCCTGATGTATGTTATGTCATTGGCCCATCTCTTGCCCCCCACCCAGACCCATATGATTACCACATAATTAGTATCGAGCTAGCCTGTATGATTTGCAGTTTCTTGTTTTTACGCACTGAACTCAAATGGAATTTGTCCTTCCATGGTTTTACTTCTGTCTGTTGATTGCAGAAGAACTTAAGCAAAATGTTTTGATATTAGATTTTTTTTAATTGGAAGAACACTTTGAGATGAATTTGTTGCACTTGTGTTTCTGTTCTTGTATGCTACTTTATATTTATTTAGGTGAGCAAGCAATATAAGAACAATAATTATTAATATTACTAATACTAGTATTTATAGGGAGAGCCAGTTTGGTGTACTGGTTAAGACATCTTAACCAGACCACAAGTTTATCCTATTTTTAGCATGAAGCTGGCTGGGTGACCTTGGACCAGCCACTCTTTCTCAGCCCAAGGAAGGAGACAATGGCAAACCACTTCTGAAAATATTGCCAAGAAAACTGCAGGGACCTGCTCAGGCAGTCTCAAGGAGTGAACGCTGACTCAAAGGCACAAACAAAAGTATTAGTAGAATAATAATATAAATATTTATAACTAGTACCATTACTAGTAGTAATATAGCAAATTATTTTACCTCCAGTGGAAATATCCCTTCAGAAAGTTCTTCCTGGAATGCCATCCATTGTTAATGTCATGCCCAGAGTCATTTCCAGACAAGATGGGCAGCACATAAATCCAGTAACTAAGAAAATAAGTAAATAATAACATTACAGTCATTTAAAAGAGATCAAGGTTGTTCTTGTGTTCCCTGTGAAAGAAAAGTCTGTTGAAATCAATGGGGATTATTTGCTACCAGATCCACATAATGCTAGCATACTGTGAAAAGTATATTGTTAAAAAACAGGGCTCACTCAGCTCAGGCCCTTCCTTAATAAAATGTTATTACTTGGCAATAGAAAACACCCCCCCCCAATAAAAATCACTCTTTACGTGGAAAAATAACTCAACAGGCATTAACTCTGTCCGGATTGCATTCCAGAAGTGACAACTCTAACTTGAAGACAAGTTATTCGGAAGTCACAGATTAGTATTACAGGTCAGACTCTGAAGCTCATGGTTCCATGCACAGGAAGGAGTGCGGTCTTGTGCATGTACCATCCTTGAAACTGTCCAGATTTACTTGGACAATTGCAAGGGTTAGAGATGCCTTTCGTATCGGACCCAGTTTCCCACTCCTATCTTAAAGGTAGTCTAGCAGGAAACAAGGCCAGCATCCACATGTGTCCTGTGATCACACAGTTTTCACTATTGACTCTTGAAATCTCAAGTACAGCAGAAATTCTTAAAGCAAACTCGTAGACTACATTTGCAGGTGTTTTCTGGATATGGCCACAGATTGCCATGAAAGTTGTTGTGAATTCCACGCACTAGAGTTTAATAACACTATGTTAATCTGCAAGTGAAAGTAATGCTTCTACTGTTAGGGAAAAGGAGAAAGAGACTACCTATAAGCATGATTCCAGTTACTATGCAAAAATTAGTGTCCTTACACTAGATAACAGTATAAGGGCATCATATTTCTTTAAGGTAAGATGGTAGTGCATTTTAAATAACATGCCCTTCCTTTTTTTGTTCCAAAACTAAGGGTGACATTTGAATTGATGGGCATCTTGTGCTTAAATTCAACACTACATTTAACACTTATCAACAAAAATAAATTACTAGATACTTATGGTCTCCCAGTAGGGAGATGAGGTCCCATAAAATAATCCCCAGTGTAACATGAAATAGAAATCAAGTTTTACAAGACACAAACATTGAACCATAACTAATGTCAGCGATGGCAATGTGTTCCTAAAAAATAGAAGTGTTTAGCTGGGAAACCTTTGGAATTTTTTTTAGGAAGAAGCAAAATTATACAAAAGAGAAGTCTAGCCTGCTGTATACAGGTAGTCCTCAATGTACAGCCACAACTGAGCCCAAAATTTCTGTTTCTAAGTGAGACAGCAGACTTTTGCCCCATTTGATGACCTTTCTTGCTACAGTTGTTAAACTGAATCACTGCAGCTGTTAAATTAGTAACATGGTTGTTAAGTGAATCTGGCTTCCTCATTGACTTTGCTTGTCAGAAGGTTGCAAAGGTTGATCACATGACTCCAGGACACTGCAACCACCATCAATATGAGTCAGTTGCCAAGTGTCTGAATTTTGATCACATGTTCATGGGGATGCTGCAACAGTTGTAAGTGTGAAAAACAGTCATAAGTCCCTTTTTTCAGTGCTGTTGTAACTTCAAACAGTCACTAAATGAATTGCTATAAGTCGAGGACTACCTATATAGAGAAGACTGTTCCTGTAGAGCAGGGCTGTCAAACTCCTGGCCCTTGGGCCAGATGCGTTACACGCTGGCCATGCCCACACCCGGTTTAGCGAAGGAGAAAAAAGTCCCGACACATCACGTGACGCTGCTGAGATGACGTGAGTTTGAGACCTCTGCTGTAGAGGGTAGGGTTGGGCCATCTAGTTAATTATATTGCCGTTTTTAAACTTTTAATCTGGGTTTTGGACCGAATTATATTGGTAAGGAGCCTATGGATCGATTGTTACTTTTGATATCAAATGGCTTATCTATCAAAATGAAAATGTAACATTAATGACTGGAAAATACTGTCACTGTTAAAGCATTGCTAAAAGTATGATTCTTTCCTAAACTGAAAAGTTATATATTACTATATTATCTATATCTACACCTACACACAGTCTCCTCCCTCCCTCCCTCCCTCCGCCCTCTCTCTCCCTCTCTGTCTCTCTCACACACACTCATATATCTGTCCACAAAATTAAAATCTTCTAGAACCCACAGTTGTGGTGTAGCACCGTGAATGGGAGCTGGTGAACTATATTACGGCAAGCTAGCTTGATGTTTTGACATCCATTTTCTTGCTATGGTGTTTCCCCCCTGCCAGCAAATAAAATGGAGAAACTATATAGCTACTTGCAGCAGCAGTGTGATTAATTGGGGACTGAGAGACGGTCAGGGCAAAAGAATGAAAGGTATCATCTGCAGGCAGAAAAAGGTCCATTTTCCAGTGCCTAGAGAAGTGTAGAAAAATGAAGATTCTGGGTTTAGTTGCTAATAGATAAAAGCAGTAGTCTCTGTTGTTATACAGAATCTCTCAGGGGGCAGATCAGCTTCTTTTGCCAGATGTGATGATCAGTCATTGCCGAGTTACAAGATCTCCTAGAAAAGTGGAAATGGCAGCTTGTTTTATGGCAAAAATTGGGTGAGGGAGAAGCATCCATATATCAGTATACGTTCTTCCGGGGAAAGAAAATCTCTATAACTATCTGTATTTCTAGCTACCGTACCAGCCTTTCACAGTTTAAAACTCATTCAGTGCATCAGATTATACTTCCCATAATTCTGCAGTCATTAGGTGGTGGGGTTTTTTTTTTTTTGAATTATGGAAGCTGAAATGCAACATGTACCAAATCAGAGAACTCATTACGCTGAACCAGCTGGCATTTGATGGCAAAGAAGTGAAGTCCTGCCCATCTTTTTATGTTCCTGCCAATATTTAAATTGCACCGCAAATTAGGTACCTTTGTGATCTCTTAGCAACCTTCTTTACAATGTGGGATGGATGTTAGATTGACAGGAGCCAGCCAGCCCAGAACAATCTGCTACTGTAAATTACCTTGAAAACAACCCATTCAAAAATATAATTGTACTTATAACTGCTGTGAAGAATGTCAGAAGCCATTACTTTGTATCTTTTTTTCTTTCTTTTCTATTTTTCTTGTAACTTTTCTTTTCTTTTCTTGGATTTTTAAATCTCTCTTAGCTTTTTTTTCCCTTTTCCTTTTTTTTCTTACTTTATATTACTTTATGTAATCTTTTCTAAAAGATTTGATAAAAGTCATATGCATAAAAAAAAGAAAACAGCCTATGTGAATGGCATGCATCAAAGATGCCTATCAGCCAAAGGGCAAGAAATGGTCAAGGAAAACTGCAGCCTTAAACTGCTTTCTTCCCAGGTCTCCAATTAGAGATGGCCAAATGGATGCGGTTCAGAAGAAATGGGAATGGAGAGAGAGAGAGAGAGAAAGAGAGAGACTGCTGCTGCTGTTTAGTGTGCTGATCACCATAACTATTGTTGTCTCAATCACCTAATGCAGATAAAAAAATGCACTTTCTTTGGCTAATAGAATGTAACACCCATCACATGGGGGGACATTGTACGATGACGGAAACTTCTGATCTTGTAATTTCCGCGGTGCACAGAGCAGATTGAAAAAGGGCACAGAAAATGTTGGGGGTGGGGTGGGGAGAACATTAAGCCTGTAGGATGTACATCAAAAATAAAATTTGCCTATTATGGTAATTAGGGAGGAAGGTGTTTAAAATGGCACCCTTTTAGGCAGAACATAAAAGTTAACTTAAACAATTGAAAAGAATGCATGATTCGTGGGGAATGGAGATCTATATTTGCATTGAACTTGGTTAATATAAACCTGTTTACTACTTTCTGAAAAAACCATAGTTGATTTAAAAGATGTTCTACCTAGATTGAAATATTGCATTAAAGATCTCATAAAATGGAATATAATACAATTGTTGTTGTTGTTGTTAGTTGCGAAGTCGTGTCCGACCTATCGCGACCCCATGGACAACGTTCCTCCAGGCCTTCCTGT
>JANHJO010002044.1:93881-114494 GCA_032468235.1 Pseudoxyrhopus heterurus | reverse complement strand
TATTCTATTCTATTCTATTCTATTCTATTCTATTCTATTCTATTCTATTCTATTCCATTCCATTCCATTCTATTCTAAACAGCTGAGGGCTGAGATGGATTGGCCTAATTTTGATACACACAACCAACGAGTCAATTTTGAATGCCCTGCTTTATTTATTTACTCATAGAATTTATACAGTATAACTGCCCACATCTAGCTTGGGACTCACAATATGTGAAACAGGAAAACGTAGGATAATGTAACAACTTTACAATGTAGCTCATATTCCATTGAGGTCAAGCATGCCCACTGAAATTTGTAATTTAATTTTTTTTGTCTGATCTGCTGCATTTCCTCCTTGCAGTTTTCTTGGGGCAAGTGAATGATTAGAGGTCTTGGGACCATGATCTCATCCTGTTTCCTCTTTTCTCTCTTTTGTTTTCTCCTTTTTCTTTTCAGCTGAAAATCAATACTAGTTTCCCATATTTCAACTGTATCCCAAAGGAACATACAGTTACCAAACCAATAACTGCAAATCACAATTCCTTCTCTTGGCCACATAGCATCTGCCATATTGAGCTGGTTAAGGAATCACATATCCTACAATTCCTCAAAACACTTTGATTGATGCTTATTATTGAGAAATGGGCTGTGAATTGCTCTAGAGGTGCAGCCATTGGCACTGGAACTTAAATATATTGATTGGCTGTCATAGACAAACTCCTTTCCTCTGATCAGGAAGCTAGACAAGCTTTAATATTTCAATATATTTAGTTATCTGGAAGTGGAAGGCAATTTGATCTTCTCCCAGCTTTCCTAGTTTACTCATCCAATTACAAATAAATGCGCACAACTATAAAAGTAATTTAGGTATATAGATGATAGCTAGCTAGCTGATAGTTAGATGGATAGACAGATAGATAGATACTGTACCATCCTAATGATATTTTTCTAGTTAAATCTATACTTAGATATAGTATAAATAATTCAAAAACCTGATAAATTTATCCTTAATTCTTGCAGTAAATCAGCCAGGGACTCCTAGAGTAGGCACTGGCAACCTGGATAACGCTTGTATGTTTCGCAAGTGAGATGACTTTGATTTTGATCAGCAAAGCAGAAGGATGAGCCTGGTGGTAGTGCTGATCATAGTTTACTAATGTCAGTGAAGATGGGCAAGGAAGTAGTGGACTTCCTGTCAGATTTGATCAAAGGAAGAAATGGAGAGATGATCTCAGAAAATTTAGAGGAGTTTTAAAAGTTGACAAATTTGGTCCGGTTGGACTTTATCACTGATACGAACACTTCTTTATGTCCATAGGTATATCTTCCAATTTCACCCTAGTGCAAGCTCTAGCTCATATTCCATTGGGGTCAAGCATGTCCACTTAAATTTGTAATTTAATTTTCTTTCTCTGACATGCTGCATTTCCTCCTTGTGGTTTTCCGGGATCAAGTGAATGATTAAAGGTTTGGCCTATTGTCATTGATTATTGCATTACTGATGCCTCATCAAAGGATCTGCTGTTGTTACTGCACTTCCTTTGCAGAAGCACACCTTGTCTATGTCATTTAGCTATACATCTACCTTGATTGTTATTAATGAGTGATACAATTCTAAAACAAGTTGACAGTCCAGATTTTCCTCCTTTCTCTCAACTGGTTCTGTTAATCTGTCAAAAGATCCCACAGGGATCTGCTCAGTAGTTCAAAAAAGAAAAGGGTACTCTGAAATTAATTAGTTATACTTTAACCCCAGCCAAGTTCAGTTTTTTTTAAAAAAGATTGGATAACTATGTCTTCAATTTATAATGTTCTCTGTTAAACAATAAGCACTTGCAAAGTTCATTCAGATTTTGTTATTTGATAGAATTCATTGTCACCAGTTTCCTGATTTTCTTTGTTTTTTTCTCAGCATGTTCTTTGAACATATTGCTTGTTTTTGTCAGTTGCTGTGCTCTTTGACATTTTAAATTAAAAAAAAAAAGATAAAGCACAACAACTCATGGTCCCATATTCCTCTGTCCTGAAAATTATACAGACAGTTTGAAGATACAAAATGGAGATGAATTAACTAAAATATTGGAAAGCTTTCCTAATGTGGCTATTAAACAACTAGATGTTTGCTGTTGTCATTTTCATAACCATCAATACTTTTGTCAATAATTTACTCATACATTTATGATTACAAAAAGTGTTTTGATTTTAATGTTTCATTGTTTACTCTTTGATCAATCCAAGCAATAAACCAACAATTTTAATTTTGACCTTGCTGTTCCTACTGGGAATATAGTAGAAAGTGGTAAATAGTAAATAGCTACAAAAACCCCTGCACTCTTATTTGCACCGTTTTTTTTTTGACCAGATGCTGCTTCCCATATGGAAGATGCTCATGGAAATGTCCACTATTCTCCTACAGATTGACATCTGTTGTTTAGCATCTTACAACCATCCATCCCACAGGAAACTACAATATATTTAATGTGGCACAGCAGCAGCAGGCAGTGTTAACTTTACTGAAGGACATTCTGTGACAGGTCTATGCTGATGAAAAATATTTAACCATCTTTCTGAATAATTGGGGCATCTTTTCTCATTAAAAAGGATGAAAGGAAAACACAGCAGTATGTTAGTATATATCAGCGGCAATATCTATTATTTAGAAAATACTGTGGGGAATGAAAGCTTTGTCTTTTCATTACTGATTTGCCTTTGTACTTATAATTATCACTAGGAAGATCTGATTAATTTGCATTGGAGGCACACTCATCTTTGGTTTGATGACAACCAGTAGACCAGAAGACTGGAGAACTTAAGGGACTGAAAATTATGGAACTCTTAGATTTCTTATTATGACTGGTCAAAGCATCAAGTCCTTTAGAAGAAGGCTGGTCTACTCTGACTGGTTGCAGGATTCAGGATTTCCAGGACAAACATTCTTGTCAGCTGACACCTGTTCTTTTTTTGTTGTTGGAGACATCAGGGGTTGAACCTGGGATTTGTACACACAAGTCCAATTAATCAGTTCTATACATCCCCTGGGATGGTCCCCAGGAAAAAACCAGTAGTAGTCTGAAACTTTGTGGAACATATTTTCCTTCTTAGGAGTTGAGGAAGCAACTCAACATTGAATTCATCATTCTCCATTTATTTTTCAAAAATATACAGTAAAAATGGCTTATTATTAATTAACCAACTGGGCTAAAGAGTTTTTATTTAACCACAAAGCTCTGGAGATAAAATGTAATTTCATGCTTGTTCTGCTTATTGGTTTACGACAGCAGTGTCAATGAAAGTATTTAAAAGAGAAACAGCCCCTAGGGGATATTAAAAAAAAATCTTTAGATGTTTTCATCTAAATCAAATGGCAGCCCCATGAAAGGAAAAGATAAAGGCACATTATTAAACAGGTTGTAATGAGAGTATTGATTCTTTTTGCCTGAGTGAAAAACAAAGAAGTATTAATTAATGATTAATATCATCTGGGATCAGGCAGAGCTGATATTAAATCTTGGTGTTCTGATTAATTCTGTGCACTCTGTAGATTGCCAATTAGAAATCTAAAGGTAGAACAAGAAATGTGTGCTGATGAGTAAGCGTTGGAGCTGAAAGAAAAGAAGAAAAGGGAAACAGAATGATGAAAATTAAATTTATCCCTTTGGAATATTTGTTTTCCTGGGTTGAAAATTCAGGTTGTATTTTCCATTTTAAGTTGACTTTTCAAGGTTTCATTGATAGTATGGTGAACAGCAATGGCAGGAATAACAGTGAAGACAAAGTTGTTCTCAAATAACATCCAGTGACACTAGAGTATGAACCCTTGTTCATAAAGCCTTATGTTTACTTGAGCTTGACTTCCATGTGAATTGCCACAATTTCTTTCATTATATAAATCTTTGTTACTTTAATTCTATGCTTGTATGCTTGTGTGTGCACATTTGAGGACATAACTCATACATCAGGTGAAGGAAAGATGGGCAATCATGATTGTTTTTTTGCAGACTGTTGCCATGGTATCATGTAGGTTGACTATGAACTGTTGACTCTAATAGCCATAAGGTTAATACATTTTCCAATAGCCTGAAATTATTTGTAGCAATATATCTGTTGTAAGAACCAGTATTATAGTAGGCATTGCTTGTTGTGTATATAGGAGAGACACAGAATATTAAAGATCAATCTTAACTGAAGCCATACTTAATATTGCCTGAAGTTGGGATTTTGCTTGCCTTTGTATTAAAGCTATATGTTTTAAATCTTTGCTGATGTATGAATGCATGGATCTCTTTCTCTCACACTGTCTCCCTGAATCATTGGACATTTAATGCACTGTGACTCAAAAATTTAGGTTTAACTTTTAAAAGTATCCTAACCAGGGCTTCAGCTGGAGGATTAGGTTTCCAGTTTGAAGATTTGAGCTTTAATCTGAGGAAATGGTATCCTTTTATGGCTCTAGAAGTAGAAGATGACCAGGCTGAGCCCGAGGGAGGGGTCAAACACGTCATAAGTCACAAGTCCCTGTGCGCCTGAAAGAGATCTAAGTCCAGACTATCTTGAATGCCTCTCTTATCTTCTCCTCACTTCCCTTGATCATTAATTGGTCAAATTCTTGTAGAGAGCTTAAGCTTACAATAAATCTTTATACTCATTTGAACTGCCTGAATCTCCTGATTTCCCCACTCTTGACACTAATAACACAATTCATTAAGTGCGTAATCATACTCACAAATATGAAAGATAATGGTGGAACCAGCGAGTCCACTGTATGACTTCCTCAAAAGAGGATAATATTTATTTAGTTGTATCCCATTTTTATTATTTTCACAAATAACTCAAGGCAGCGAACATATCCAACACCTTCTTCCTCCTATTTTCCCCACAAGAACAATCCTGTGAAGTGGATTGGACTGAGAAAGAAAGAGAGACAGTGACTGGCCCAAAGTCACCAGCTGGCTTTCATGACTAAATCAGGATTTGAACTCACAGTTTCCTGGTTTCTAGCCTTTGGCCTTAAGCAGTAGACAAAACTGGTTCTCACTATATATCACTCCCGCCTCCCCATTGTTGGAGAAACCTCCAATATCCTTTGAAATGCCACTGGATTATAACCAAGAGAGAAGCAATCCAATGTCTATTACATATAAAAGTGGGGAAAAACTCTGTGGTTCTGATGTTTTTGACATTTTCTGAAAAGTTTAGAGCAGATCAAAAGAAGCCATGCAGCTGATTAAGGGATGAACAAGAGGAAAAGATAACAAAAGATTTTATCATTTTTGTCAGAAAAGAATTCTGATACCTGAACTTCTATCCAGAAATTCAGATATAATAGGTTGGAGAGGGTTGCTGCATGTATGGTACAGGGCAGGTACCTTGAGAGTACCATGAAGGAATAATCTTCATGGATCTTTTTGCATTCATATTCAGGCTTATGATTATCAAACTACTAGAATACAATAGATTTTCTGCTTTAGTATTTGAATATATTAGGGTTAGGGTTAGGGTTAGGGTTAGGGTTAGGGTTAGGGTTAGGGTTAGGGTTAGGGTTAGGGTTTCGGCCTTTTGGCTAAGATCAAGTGTAGTATTTGAATATATGCTACATTGGGTTTTATTTATGACAAATGCATCTTATTCTTTTCCTTTGGCATGCGAGACAATGTAATGAGGATGTGAGGGAGAGATTATTCCATTATACCCTCATGGGGTATTCGAATTTAAACTAAAATCATCTATGGGAAAAGCTTAACAGCAGGGGAAAAGGGCTAAGGGTGAAGAAAGAAGACGCCTTATTTAAAGCCACATTGAACAAAAAGAAAAGAAAAAAAGGAAAGCAATGTTTTGCTTTATTATTTTTCCCTTCCTTTTTTTCTTCTTCTAAGCATGCTTTTTTTTTGTGTCTTGTAGAGGAAAAATATCCCTCCCTATATGCCCCCGATACATATCAGAACAATAGGCCTGGATAATTAAATTATTCACTGCAATTTGGGAATCTCTGATTGCTTTCTCAAATGTTGCCATTTTGGGGCAGCATAATCTCAGGGAGGTTGTGTGTATGTGTAGAAGAATCTATTTATTTTATTTAGTTTACCTGGCTTATAAGCTGTTCCAATCAAAGCCAGCTCTGAGCAGTGTACAAGCTGAATGCTCATAAATCAGGTCAAATCAACAACACTCATTACGATAAAATCTATGCGGAAGAACCATCACTTCTTAAGCTCCATTGTAGACACAATTGATTCAGCATTTCCAAGGACCATCTTGACCTGTCTTAGTTTTGAGGCTTCAGACTCCATTTCCAATAAAGCAGGGAAGTGACAGTACTTACTTTTCCCCTGCTGTTTCTCACTGCAGCAGAGAATGTTAGTGGATTTCATAATAAATAACAACACACTTGGAGTGACTGCAAGTAATTCACATATCTCAAGCCAATGAAAAGGAAGCATGATTTTGGAAATCTGAGAGCACTTATTTTACAAACGACAGTTGCACTTAAAAATGGGAATATTATTCATTATTCATTCAAAGGAGCCAAGGGTTCTTCACAAAAGGGAGCTCTCCATTGGCAGAGGATATTTTTAAATGGAGGGACCAATGTTACCTGCATTATTCACAACATGCATTCTGGGCTGTTTCCTTTTCAGATATTGATTGGTCTAAATCTATCATGTCGTGCAGGCATGTCATATGTCATTGATTTTGAATCTGGCTTTTGTTGTACTTGCTATATTCAGGTGTGGGCAGTTTAGCTGCTTTTTTTCTGTCCCAGATGATAGATATTGTTCCTTCAATACATTATTTTCTTTAAAATGTACTTTCCCCCACAAGTATTCATTTAAAGGATTGTGCTGTTATTTTAACTTTCCAATTATGAACCTAATTTAAATGGGAAATCTACAACAAGGTGATACAAATAAAAATAAATGCCCAACATCCAATTATGTTGCATTAAAAAAAGCTTCTTGAAAAGAAACCATTGTTCATTTTGCATTTCTTCAAACTTATGTTATTGCATGGCTAATGTTTATATTTGAAGGGACATCAGCTAAGCTGGAAGAAAAACATTTAAGACAGGAAATTTTCTCTGATGTGTCCTATTAGAAAGCCAGCAAATAAGAAACTGAAATTAGGATCCGATATAAGAATGCCCTTTCTACATCAGAGATAGATTTTTCTTATTTCATATTCCTGCAAATCCCACCCACCATCTTTTCCAAATCTTACAATTTATGATTAGAACTCTCAGTTTCATAGCTAAATAAAACCAAAGATATTGGGAAAAATAACGGACTAGTTGATTCAAAACCAACATACAGAAATAAAATATCAGGATTACCTATAGCTTTCACTGAATGATGAAAAGTATATAGAAATAATGATTTCTATAGTTTTGGTACTTCCTCTTCTTCCTTTCAAAAACAGAATCAGGAGTATATGAAGCAGTAGAGTAATCTGCCCAATGACAGACTTCCCCCTGTAGTTTTTTAGATGGAGACCAGATAAATCCATAGTATTATGGATTTCTAAACTGAGCAAAGTGTCCACGGATGATCTATAAGGTTTCCTCCATTTCATATTTTTTTACAATCTATTATTTTAGAGAGCCACCAATACCATATCTACCATCTAGCTTGGTAAATTTTGTGATATATCTTGCAATATAAATCACGAAAAAAATTATAATGCCTTTTGAGGCAAGGTAAAGGATTCTAGATCAGTTCACTTTAATAATAAAAAGAGTTGTGGCTTCACAATTGTGGTTTTTCTTGCCTAAATGTAGAACTTTACTTTTTTCACCATACAATTTCATTGTTAGATAGGGCACAATGTTCAAGTCTGTCAAGATCCTTCTGTATCTTAAGTCTGTCTTCTGGAGTGTTGGCTGTTCCTGCCAGCTTGGTGTCATCTGCAAATTTGCCGAGTTCCCATCTATATCAGGTACTGGAGATAGTACTTAGTACTGGGCTTAAGACAGAGCCTTGGGGTACCTCACTGCATATTTCCCTCCCTGTAGATGCAGTTCCATTAATGTACAAATCCATCTGGTGGTGATGCTGTCTAACCCACATTTTTCTACCTTATCAAGTAATAAGTTGTGCTCTACTTTATCAAATGCCTTACTGAAGTCCAAGTAAATTATATCCACAGTATTTCCCTGGTCCACCAATTTTGTACTTTCTCAAAGAATGTAATATGTCTGGCATGATCTGGTTTTGACAAACCCATGTTGGCTTTTGGTTATGATTTTGTTTGCCTCTAGGTATTGGCAGATTTGTTGCTTGATTATCTTTTCCAGAATGTTCCCAGGTATTGATGCCAGGCTGATAGGTCTGTAGTTTCCTGGTTCCATTTCCCCCCCTTTTTTGAACATGGGAACTACATCAGTTCTTTTCCAATCTTCTGGTAGTTCTCCAGTGCTCCAGGATGTTTAAAAGATCTGGTTCAGTGGTTCTGAGATCATGTCTGCCATTTCTGATAATTATGTGTCATTGCACCAGTTACAGTAGAATGTCTCAAGAGTAAGTTCTATACTTTTTTTTGTTGAAATGCCATTTAATCCATGGCTTCTATGGTAGAAAGATAACATAGATTGTGAGGACTCCCAGAGGTTCACAGGAAATAGAACTTTTAAGAGAACTCTAAAAATTGTCCATCTGATGTTACTGACAGCAGAAGCAAGGGAAAATCATTAAAATCATTAGAACTATGTCATCATTTTCATTCCTGTGTGCCAGTTGATAATTAATCTTTTCTGCATCCATTTCTTTTTTTTTAATGGATTGCTTATGTGGGTTTATAGTACCTGATCTGCAGCTATTAGCTGGCAAATATGAAGACTAGATGACGATGATGATGATGATAATGGTGATGATGAAGATGATGATGTAAAAAAATAGATATGATAAATAAGTCAACACAATAAAGAACATTGGCTTCTCTTGCACAATTTTTTGGAAAGACTCTAGGCGACAGATACTGTTCCAAATAGTAATTGAATATTAACTGATTGAAAATAAATTGGGTGCCCAAGTAAAGAAAAACTTAACACTATGAAAACAGAAGGGCTTTGGGCTTTCCATAAATTAATTGAATTTGGAATAATTTCTAGAATAAAATACAAGGATTATTAGTGGGTGCTTCATAGGACGAATACTGTGTCTGAGATAGATAAAAAAAAAGTCTCTTGGTCGATTGATTTTTTTTAAAAAAAATTATGTGTCTTTATTTTAAAATATCCAGGAAAACAGTAAGAGGTGATTAAAAACATGTGCACCATTTTGAATTTCTGTATAAATATGACCTAAAATATCATCTATTCTCCACACAAATTCTACACAAATATGTAGCCTTAGATCAGGGGTGTCAAACTCACGTCATCATGGTGGCATCAAGTAACGTATTGGGACTTTTTCCCTGCTAAACCGGGCATGGGCGTGGCCAGTGCATCATGCATCCGGCCCTCAGGATGGGAGTTTGACAGCCCTGCATTAGATCATTTGCATCAATAAATCAATGAATATAGTATTATTGACTCATTTATTTAATTGGATTTTTGTATCCTGTGTGGAGAACAGATGATGTTTTAGGTTGTATTTATGTATAAATATTGAAAATTCAAAGGGATTCACAGAATTTTGAGCTCCATTGTAAGATTCAACTGATGCCAAGGGTCAAATTAAATGTGTTTCTTTTTACAACTATTTTCTTGGAGGGATTTTTTTTAAAAAAATACAATTATTTTTAAAGAGGGAAATTGATGCAGGAAGTTCATTGTTTTTCTGCCACAAACTATTCCCCTCAAAAATGAATTCAATCATGATAGTTCACTGAAATAATATCTGAGAAGAGTGTAGAGTTTTCTGACTCAGGAGAAGCTAGTTGTGTATAATACTATATTGAAATCCCCCACTCCCTATGTTTCTGTGCGTCAGAATTTTATATAAATTTTCCTAGTGGTATTTTTTAAAATTCACTTTATAATTGGGAATTGTTTCCTGTTACACATTTTTTCATCTCTGTGGCTGGCCAAACTTCCCAATCTATAAAATGACCAGTGGGAGAAGTTCTCTTCTGAAGTCTTCCTTTAGTAATTAATGGATGAGAAAGATTCATCCATAGAATGAAAGACAGGACGTTTGCACCACTACTTTGGAACCAGATTATCCCAAGAGCTCTAGATTTCATGCATGAGCATTTCTCCAGAATTCTCCTTTGAAAGAAATGTCAAAAGCAAGTTCATTTTCATCGAACTGAATTGAAATTGACTAGGGGGAAAAACAGATCATCCCACCCTTCATAGTACATCCACAATAGTCAATTTAGAGCTCTTGGCTCTTGTAATTTGGTGGAGTCCAGATGTTGACAGATTGCGGTGGACCACATTCCTTCTCCTCTGCTCCTGTTGCATTCATCAACCTTCTGTGGCACATTGGGTGTCACTTTAGAGCAGATCTGGGGTTTCCTGAAGGGGATTATGGGGGTGGAGGGTAAGAAGAAATTTTATTTTGTAAAATAGATACCATCTATTGCAGTAAAGCCCTACAATATTCAGAGTAACCCACCTTCTGCTGCCTAGTATTTGGGGATATATCATTTACATCATATCTGTAGAAATCTATAGAGAACAATATTCCAAACACTAAATAATTCAAGGAATCTCTTCCTTTCTTTCCTCACAATGCTTTTGCAGGTGCACAAATTAAACGTAATAAGGTGTTGGTACCACATTTTGAATGTGAAAGTGTTAACCATGTTTGAATTGCTGCTTCCATGGCAACCTCTGTGATAGTGTAATTTGTTCCTAGAGACATATTTTTCTAAAGTATTGATTGTGTTTGGGAATATACTATAGCATTATTGTATTCAGAGGATTAAATTTAAAGGATTGAAATAGAAAAACAGGGCGAGAGAGAAAAGGAGGATTATTCTAGAAATGTAAATGCATAATAGGCAGCATTCTTGAAAATTTATGATTATGATTCAAAACCAATGGTTAGATGCTTAAAAACAGAGACAGAAATAACTGGACTATGCATGGAATGAAGGCCTGGGCAGAAAAAAAAGGATTTGATATTGTGGCTGCACAATATTTATCGAATTTAAACTAGGTTCTCTGTTTTTCCTAATTAGGTTCAACTGATTTTGCTTGACCGCTGGCTTGCTAAAGATGCTGAAATGGTGAAATAATTGCCCCTAATTATAAAGTATTACTTAAACAGTTACTGGTTCCATGAAATTTGAAATGCTTCTATTACTAGCAAATTGTTACACTGATTTACAACAATACATGATAGCTAAATATCACACACACACTCACACACACACACACACACACACACACACACAAATAAGTCCTCCATCATCATCATCATCACTCATCATCTTAGACATTGTCTATCCACTGCAGGATGAAAGCCTCTTCTGCATGTTTCTAACCTATATGGTTCTGAACTTTCTTTAGCCAATTAGGCCCTCAATATTTGCTTACATCGTTGATGCATCTTGTTTTAGGTCTCTTTTATGGATTTTTCTTTTAATCAAGTGGGATCTATGACTGCCTTGGTCCACCTGCCATCAGTTCTTCTTGCTATGTGAGAAGCCCATTTCTTTTTTTTTTTAATAAATAATTTTTATTTTTATTTTACAATAGATGGAGGTCGCATATGCGCAGTAACAATACACCGTCTGGACATTTTATACTATATGACAATAATGAGTAACTATTATTATCAATAATGTTTAGATCATTCACAATAACACACCCAATCCACTCAAAAAATATCAAATATCTCAAAAAGCCATCGTTTTTGTCACTAATTACTTTTAAATAGTCTTAAAATTCACCTACTTTATTTATTCAACATTCATTATTTCCTTAAAACACTCCTAATTGCGGTTTCAAGTTTCTAACTTCTATTATGGTTGAACTAGTTTCCCAATCCAGAAAAATTAGTCTCCTCCCCCTTTCTAATTTCCGTCTTTATATTCGTTCTGAGGGTGTGGCACTTTTCCACGTTCACCCATCATCTCTTGCTCGCCCATTTCTGTTTCAAATCTTTTACAAGTACATATACAAACACACACACATACATACATGTACATATATACTTTCTGCAGTTTCCCTGATGACTGAGTATAACATTTTATAAAGTAATAGAAAAACATATCTGAAGATGAGCAAGACTTTCTTTTGATGAGCGCATTGCAAGAGATTTTAGTCAGCGCATTGCTGAGACATTGGACGTTGTTTAGCAGTGGTCTTCTCTAAATTCTTACGTTAGTGAAAAATGTCAGATTGTAGTATTCTTTGGGGTGGAAACTGAAATTTATCATTCCACAGAATTACATCTTATTTTTCATACTGTTTATAGCTTTTTAAAACTTTTTTGGGTAAGGATATCTGATGTTTTGGAATATGAAGCCATCAATATGTTAAGTAAACTCCAGTTTATTTCTTCTATCCCATAATGGAAAAGATAGTAATTTTCTTGACTATGATTTAAAAAAAAATTGGATGACTATTAAATATATATTTTTAACTTGTGTTAACCATGGCATTATTTAAACTTAACCACTATGTGGGAGCATAGTCTATAGATATTCCCACCTCTTCTAACTGCTATAAGGGAGGGATTTTACCAGGGTATAAATAGCCCTCCCACTTGTACTCTCACACTCTTGCTATAGGTCTTTTGGACTATGGTTACCTAAGAGCAGGCATGACTGTTGCATGCCTGCACTATAACCTATAAGAATAGACAATTAGCCAGTTACTTCTTTGTTAAACAGCTTATTGAATAAATAGAATTATTGTTAATGACATCTGCTTCTGCATCTTCTGTGGTTTGGAGTGATCTCAATGACACCATCCAACAAAAACTCTCACAATGACAGTAAATGCATGAGTAATAAGTGTTTATATAAGAGAACATTCCAAGCAGTTAAGAAATATAAACAAATAACAATATTGCTTTAATGAAATCCATTTAGTAATACCTACCAAAGTGAACCAATTTATATGAGTAGCAGAGGCTGGACAAAAATCCACCCAGTTAACCCTTGCCTGTTGTCACTAAATAAAACTTGAAGATTGATAATACAATGCATGAAGATTGCTACTTGCTTGAAATATTTTATTGCTAACCTGTTTATGATAAGTTCAGTTTATTTCTGCTTTAGACTTGGACTGATATTTGGGGAAATGTAATCAAAGTTAAAGGGACGTGGTGGCTCAGTGGCTAAGACGCTGAGCTTGTCGATCAGAAAGGTCGGCAGTTCGGCGGTTTGAATCCCTAATACTGCGTAACAGAGTGAGCTCTCGTTACTTGTCCCAGCTTCTGCCAACCTAGCAGTTCGAAAGCATGTAAAAATGCAAGTAGAAAAATAGGGACCACCTTTGGTGGGAAGGTAACAGCGTTCCGTGCGCCTTTGGCATTTAGTCATGCCGGCCACATGACCACGGAGTCATCTTCGGACAGCGCTGGCTCTTTGGCTTTGAAACGGAGATGAACACCTCCCCCTAGAGTTGGGAACAACTAGCACGTATGTGCGAAGGGAACCTTTACCTTTAATCAATGTTAAGAACCCCTCTTGTTTCTTGTAGGTTTTTAAAAAATATATTGGTTACTATGGCACAATTCTTTTTCATAAACAAAATATAACTTGTTTTTTGTTACAGCTGATATTTAGTCTGTTATACAAAGAATTCTCATTCTTTAATAGGCACCATAGGTAAGAACAGATAGAAGAAGTATAAGGGAATCATATTCCTGAAAAGAGGGAGAAAAAAACCCTGAGAATTGTTTAATGACTCAGCCGTACTCCAGGATTCAAAGCTATAATTTTATGTTCCTTATAACCTGCCAAATTGCAAAACTGAAAGTGCTAATTAAAACTTTATTAGACAGAAATAAATCTGTATCTGCAAGAATCCCTCTTTTAATACCTAGGGAGAAGTTTATTTTAAATTCTAGTGCTTCTGTGAAACAGGACATTATCTTCTCTTTTGAATTTAAGAAAGTAAGAAGTAAAAAAAATCCCTTGAAAATCCAATCATTTCATTTTTATTAACAATTAATAATAAGCAACTCTGAGCTTTTTGTAACAAAGGAAATAATTTCCTCTTCAACACTTGACATTTTATAAGTAGCTAAGCTGTGCACAAAGGGCCACTGCATACTTTAATTTAATTTGTTTGTATTGGTAACATAAATTCAAGGGATAATAACATGCCCATTTTATACAAAGTACAAATGATAATTGCAGCCTCAATTTACAAGATAATAATAGAGAAAGATCTGATGTGATTATTTTATCTGTAAGTTCTGTTCCAATAGTGAATGGGCATGTCAGTTATTAGCAAAACAGCCATTCGTTCATTTCTTTCTCTTGTTTTATTTATTTGTGGTGGAAACTATTTAATTTTTTACCAGCTACATACCCCTCTCAGTCTTTGCTTATAAGCGAAGTTGTAGTTTTCAACCATTGTTAATTAATGAAGCTAGCAAGCTTTCCACATACTTGTTTCTTAATACAATATCCAAATATACTCATATAATTACTAAACAATCTTTGTATAGATATCCCATTATCATTTTAATTATCCAGTTTTCTTTTTATTTTCTTGAGTAGAAAGTGGGGAGGAATATTTTATTGCCCTTGTGGGACAGCCAATAAGACCAGGCCACTGGCTCTCTGTTTACAGCTGCAGTGTCTTCCCTTCTTTGCATTGGCTTCAGCGCCCTTGGCCATTCATTGCCCCCCAAAGTGCTTTTTGCAAAAGGCAACTGGACTTTCTTGTTTTTTTTTTCCTTTGAAAACATTTCACTTGACATCCAAGAAGCATCTTCAGAACTGAAGCTTTATGGATGAGAAAACATTTTCCAAGATAGATGAATTTTTCCTTCCCAATGTGGGAAGTTTAGAAGTTAAGCAGATGTTGCAAGAAAATTGGAGAAGGGGCTTATGTGTAGGTGAATGTGATCTGTTCCTCATTATTAGCCCTCATATGATTAAGCTTTAGCCACCCCAAACAGCATGGGTTTACCTGAACTCTAGATACGTGGAATAGGTTTGGGGTATTTATGTAAAGATGTCAAAGGTTAATCTTGACCAGGAACAAGAATTTGTGCTACAGTTTTATAATCTTCTCATATTTCATATTATCTAGCTACTGCTCTTTCACTGTTTGGGATACTGTCACTGTTTAAGCATTTGTTTTCACTTGCATTATTTTGAATTACTTTATGGAATGATTTGCTGTCAGGTTTTGTTGTTTTTTGTTTAAAATTTGTAGCTAGCTGCAAAATCACTTCTAGAGCACCATAAAATATGCAAATCAACAATTGAGCCTAGGAATTCACCAAAAAACTCAAATACCTCACAAAGGCGAATGAATATTCTATCAATTTACTACTACAGTGCCACAAGAAAATCAAAATCCAACCAATACTCAAAATACCACAGCAACAACCCAAAAGATCCAGCTCTGTCAATTGGCCTGTGGATCAGATGGGGGAATTCCATACTGGAGATGGCTGCTGGATTGATGGTAGAACTCCCACTCCTCCCTCACTCTCTGCTCTCCACCTGTCCATATTTTTATTATCATATTAATGCATTCTTGTATTCTTTTTCATTGTTTATTTTATTGTTATATTATTTTACTTCTCTTCTGCTCTTTTCCTTTCTTCATTTTTATTGTTGTAAGCTCCACAGAGAGATAGGCAGCAAATAAGTTTAACAAATACATAAATGAAACAAATCTTCATTAAGAAGTATCGATCCATGCAACTAACCACAGGACAGACATAATCTATGAAAAGAGTAGCTCTTCCATACATTAAAAACATGTCAGAATCACCAACGGGTTACCAGGGAGTCCACAAACTAACAAAATCAATTCAAAATGTCCTAAACAATCTCAAAGACCCATTGGTCAAATAAGACAAGGAAGAGTCATATACAACACACAATGCAAGATGTGTGAAAAATACTTATGTGGGACAAAAAGGTGAAATATTGTCAAACATCACTGGGGGGTGGATGTTCAGAAAACTCAATGAAAATTTATTACATTCACAGCATACAGACAAGTTAAACCACAGTTTCAACTAGGATGCTATAGATATTTTAGGCTAAGCCAGATGTAAGAATGTAAGAGAATTCCAGGAAGGCTGGTATTCTCATAAATTAGCAAGCAACAGACGTACATAAGTGAGCCATTCAAAAGAAAGAACCAGAGACAAAGAAAAAGGCAAATAAGCCAGAGAACATTGTCACTTATCATACCCCTCTTAACCAATACCCAGATAAATAGGAATCAGCATTTAATGATTGCAGTAAGCACCTGATGATAGAATTCCAATCAAAGAAGAAACAATACCACAAATCAACATATCCTGTTCAAACTCACACAAGAGTGAGTTTTCACTTCACAGCCAAGAAATCTCACCACCCCATGTTAAACCATTGATAATGTTACCTTGTGTAGTAACAAAACATCTACAAGGAAATCAAACTCAGAAAACATCAAGAACCCAATGAAGCGTAATATTTTCACTGAACTAGTTTATGTCCAAATATCCCTTGTTTTGGACACATTTTATTTGTCTAATGATTCAGAGCCTTGGGTGCCTTCCTCACTGTTTAATTTAAATGTTCTCCATTCATCCTTGAGTCAACTGGAAACTGTACTGTCATGAAATTATTGATCCCTAACCCATTACTATTGCCTCTGTTTCCATCGTTGCCATTCATGCAACTTCTGTACAAGGTCAGTTAGCCTAACAGATTTTACATGCCTTGAGGCTATTAGACACTATTGGAAGAAGAGAGGAAAACAATTCTGTAACACCAGTGCAGCTAAGAATGACATAAGCCATCTCACTCATGAACTGGAGGCAAGATGAAGGTCATGGCATTAAAATAATGCTTTCAGGGTATGTTTGCTTTCTGGTGAAATTAAAGTGGAGAAATGCCCTAAGAGCAAACATTACCTGCATTGTAAGCTTTTGGGACAGGACAAGGACTGCATATATTGAGGCTTTCATCCAGAAATGTTGAAGTCATTCATATATTATGATTAAATTTTGATTTGTGGGTACATCAATTCATAAAGTTGGCCCATTTAAGTTGACAGTATATTTGCAACGTTTAAGGAAAACCACACCTGTACCTAATCAGAGGGTTAGGTTTTTTTTTTAATTACAATCTTTGACCAGGCCTTTAAAATAAAAGATTACAGTGAAAGAATAAATAGTTTAATACAGCAATTAGTTATTAGGGAAAATAATAAGACAATAAAGCAGCATAATGTTCATAAATTGGAGCTATTACTGTCAGGTGCAAGCAAACAGAACCATTCACGAATAGTCTCAAAAATAAGCTTTATTGTTAGTCATCTCTATTACAAGAATCTCACCAGGCTGACTGCATTCCTTTGGGAACAGTCAGCTAAGGCTTCTGGGGGAAGTCAGGCCGGTGCCACTTCCTGCAGTGCAAGGACTCTAAGCTTAGCCGCTTCTTAACACCTTCCTCCAGGCTAGCTGGACATTCCACCACAATTACCAAAAACTTTCTCAGACCACAACACAGTGACTTTAATTTTACAAGGAAAATTGGCTCTTTCAGCTGGGAATTGAATGAGATGTCTTTGCAAAAGGAAACAGTAGTGGAGGATTGCAAAAAGGAAGTTAAATATAATTTTTTTGAGAATACTCGCAATAAAAGTGCAGAAATTGGGGATGCAAGTAAAGTTTTTATAGAAGGATATTTCATACAATGTAACAATGAATTTAAAAAGAAAATGCAAAATGATTTGGACGAAGTTAAAAAAAAAGCGTTTAAAAAGCCTCCTGGGTGGACAACTATTACCCACCAAATGAAGCTTCTACAGAGGCAATTATCTGTGATAACAATGAGCGAGATGGAAATAATGATGAATTATGCAAAACAAAGAAAATAATCTGCAAATAAACTGGGGAAATGGTTGTATATAAGTTGTGAAAAGAAAAAGAAAAGAAAGTAATATTAAACTAAAAGAAGAAAATACTACAATATTGCTACTACAATAATGCTAGTGCACACTGATACAGAGGATTTTAAAGTTTAATATTCAATTGAAGCGAGAACTTTTCCTTTTAAGACTAATAGATGCATAGTTTATAAAGAGTCCTGGAAGATTATTTCAGTATATGATTACTGCAGTGAGATTATTATATCCACAAAAATGGAAAGATTTGGCACTATCCATCATAGAGGAATGAATGGTTGGTGAAACTGGCAGAACTTGCTGAGATGGCCAAACTGACTTCTTTGATTAGAGAAAGACCATTATTGATATTTATTAATGATTGGAAGTCGTTATGGACGTTTTGAATAAAAAAGAAAACAATTGTATGGCTTACGGTTTTGATGATTGGATAGAAATAGCTTATAGAAAGAAGGGAATTATGATGTAATGAGAGAGAGAGAGGATGGATTAAAGTTGCATGTATAACTACCGAGAGGAAGACTGAATGCCATTTCTTTATATTTCTATTCATATTTTCTTCCTTTTCTTCCTTTTCTTGTTTCTGTCTTCTTTTTTTGTAGCTTTCCCCCCTACTATTCAATTTGGGCAACTTTGGAATATACATACTGTATATAAAACTTTGGTTGGGTGGATAGTATAGAAACAATGATATCAGTTACAAAGTTATGGAAAGCAGTGTCTAATAAAAAAAGATTTTTTCCTTTTTCCCTTGCCAAATTAATTTTAAAAATTGGGAGAAAGATGGAAAAATGGGATGGAAATGGGGGATATTCACTTTGGTTCAACATAGCAATAGCAATAGCACTGTATTTATATACTGCCTATCAGGGCTTGCAACCCTCTCTAAGTAGTTTACAATGTCAGCATATTGCCCCCAACAATCTGGGTACTCTGAATATTCTGCCTTTTTAATATTTCCTATAATATTTCATTCTTCTAGGAGAGGGGTGGGTGCTAACTTTCTACAGGACCATAATCAGTCCATCAAACAGCACTTTTTATTTTTATTTATTCTTTATCTTGTTCCAGCCGTTTAAAAGCATCTGCCAAAAATGATAGCCATGTCCCATGGGTACAGTAATTCCCCCTCCAAGGAATCATCATCTGGCAAGTATGACTTCCAATTCTCTCAAATCAAAGGGAAACTTTGATTCAGATTCTCTTCCATGAATCCTGAGTGGGATTCAGAATCATTCTCTCCAAGTCACCCCAATAATATATGCATCTGTATTAGCACAATCATGTGGCCTATACAATAAATTAATAATTCCCCCCTTTCCTGAAGATGGGATAAAACCCATGATTAGTTCTGTGTGGACATGCCCAATTAATATCTGAGGTTTGCTACAGGCTGCTGTGAAATATGCTGCAGTGCTAGCCCAGACTATGGCATAGAATGCTGGTGAGTCATAGACAGAGGCAGCCACTGAAAAAGAGATGCTAACTAGAAACAATTGTGCATGTAGGATGTAGTCAAAAAAGTCAAGATGTAAAGATTTTCTTTACAGAAAATGCAATTAGCAATTAATGAGGGAGGATCTGGTTTTCTGAATCTGGTTAATAATCATCATGCTTATTTACTGAAGTATTAAATATAGGAAGCCAACAATTTGTTTTTGTTTTCTGATTTGGGTAACTTTGGCATATGCATATACAGGTAGTCCTCACTTAGTGACTTTCAAAATTACAACGGACCTACCTTGGGGCTACTTACAACCTGAATTCAAAGTTCTGAGGGTCGCCCTTCCCCCGGTCACATGACTGAACTTCAGGGGCTCAGCAACAACCCTGCAGTCACATGATTGCAGTTTCAAGGGCAGTTTTGCTGAAAACTGGCCATTTGGGGGGGGGGCTTCGGCAAAACCGCACCCGTAGCCAATCATAAGTTTACTTTATGACTATGGCTTTTGCTTAATGACAGCAGTATTTGATTAACCAGCCACCTCAAAAAAGATCATACAAGTTTTACAACCACGATGGGTAGCCTGTATTACAGCTGTGAATCGAGCACTTTGGATGAGCAGTATTACAATCTAAATATTCTCAAGCTCTCATATCTTTGGAAATAATTCTGTCAGTAATAGAATGTTATTGAAGGCAATGTCTGATTTAAAAAAATCAGCCCTTTTTCCCATGCCAAATTGACTTGATGGGGAAACCCAACTTTGAAAGCTGAGGGGGGGGAAATGACGATATGGAAAAATGGGATGAATAGGGAGGTACAGATTTTGGACCAACTGACCGATGATGAAGATAAATTTTTAAGATACTCTATGTTATCCAGTATAACCCAATGGAAATATTTACAATTACAACATTTGTGAACAACATTGGACCACCAGCCTTTTCAACTTCCGAAACACCTGAGATACTAGAACAAGTTGTTAAATCCTTTAAAATGGAAAAAAAACACTATTAGTTTTTATAGATACTTGTTACAATAAATCAATTTGATATGCAGATATTAAGAATTGAGTGGAATAAAGAATTGGAGAAAGTGGTGGATTATATAAATATGATTATCTGATCAGTTTTTCCAGTCTCAGCAGCTGCTCTAGGGGAGACCTCAATCCTCCAGAGAAGATTTTCTGGTAAGAAGAACT
>JANHJO010002044.1:10521-21240 GCA_032468235.1 Pseudoxyrhopus heterurus | reverse complement strand
TAAGTGAATAGAGATAGGAGGATGAGAAGAGTAATAGTAATACAGACTTGGTAATAATTTGACAGTGTTATGGAAATCAGTTGTTTAGCAGAGTGATGGCATTCAGGAGAAAACTGTCCTTGTGTCTAGTTGTTCTGGTGCATAGTACCCTATAGTGTCGTTTTGAGGGTAGAAGTTGAAACAAATTATGTGCAGGATGTAAGGGGTCTGTTGATATTTTCACAGCTCTCTTTTTGACTCATGCAGTATACAGGTCCTCAATGGAAAATTAGATGAGTCTTGACATCTTATCTACTAGGACTATTTTTATGTTACATGGCTTTCTGATAATTAAGAAATGATTGCAAAACAAATATTTTAATGGGACAGAGTTCCAAGAAATATACCAAAGTACATTTAATTTGATCTTTCTTTCAACCTGATTGACATTTTACCAGCTATATCACTGGTCAAATAACCAAAATTCCCAATTGTCTGTGTAAACATTTTTTTTAGCAAATTCAGACTAAAAAGAGACAACTAGAGGCAGAAACAAGATGAAGTGGCGATGAAGATTCTCAGTCATTCAGGTAGAGTTGTCTGGAAGTTGAGTCATGGCACAACTGGATTTCTTCTCAGAACAGAAGCCCAGTTGCCGTGACTCAACTTCCAGACAACATGAAGTGGACTTCCCTTTTTCTTTTCTTTTCTTTTTTTAAGAATATTTATATATATCGAAACTGGTGTGTGAATGTGTGAGTGTGTCTAGTGGGAAAGATCATGAGGTTTCTCCCTTGATAGATATCCAACATCTAATAGCTGTGTTGTGAAGAAGATACAGGACTTATTATCAAAACAGGAAAGATAATTCTCAGAGAGTGAAGCATGCAAATCAATTATCTGTGAAGCCTGGTGACTGCTGTGCGTCTTTTTGAACAAGCGCTGCGTGAGACAGCGAACATGATCTCTCTGTGGAGAGAGATGGCAGAAATAGCATTTTTTCCTTCCCTAGCAACATAAAAGAAAATGACTCCTTAATATTAAATGAGAATTTGCTGAGGTGAATGGGTGGCAAATAGTCTGGAATCTTTCTGGTAACAAAGCTTTCTTTGGACAGCATGATCCTCTGGATGGGCATCATTGCTGTATGTGATACATTTAATGTTTAAGAGCCTTTCTTTTCTTCACCATTGTGGTATCTTGGAGCAAGTTATTGTTCAGAGAACTCTGACAACAGCTTGTCTCTTCACTGTCATTTTCCAGCTGTGTTTAATCAGGCAAAAGTGCACCCTCCCTTTCAGAGAAATATAGGCAACTTTATTTTAATTGTAGAAAAGGGAATCTTAATAGCATTTGAAGGTGTTATAAGCATGTGAGGGTGGCACGCACCTGAGTTAGCTTGTCATCTGAGAAAAGAATAGACATTTTTGTGCCTCTGTGTGAAACATTCTCATACAGGAAGAGGTGGATACACCCATTTTTATGCCATTTTAGAATCATTCAGTTCATTTTCCAGTTTGATGTGTGGAGGTTTGTATGGAACATTCAAAGAATCACAATAGTGATGGAAATCTATCTTTCCTCCTTTACCTTAATTTTAAGAAGTACGAATCAGGTCATTTTTGGGCAGGGAGTTCCACAGATCAAATCATTCAAGCATCCCCTATGCAAAGATAAGTCACAGTGAACTTCATAAAACCTTTGAATTAATCGGCACTTGGTGTAAAAACTAAAGGACATTGAACCAGAGATCTTTTCTCCTCATAGAACTGTGAGAATGGTATTTCTTCCAGTAGAGTATTAGTACTTAAATATCACCAGATTCTGTGGAATGTTTGCATAAATCTCTCTTTCCATGGCACTGTTATCAATGAAATGAAAACAAAACAAAACTTGGGAGAGATGACTTACTCCAAGCTGAGTGATTTATGTTCTCTTTGAGTACTTCAAATTCTTCAGAAAATAAAATTTATTTTGTATTAAATATTAAAAACTTCCTGACCTGGAATTATAGCAGGGAGATGTAAATGATTTATGAAATATGAGGAACAGTCTATCTCGCCAAAAATATGCATAGATAAATGAAGAGAATGGGCATATTGCAATTACTATTATTATGGATCGTTTGCTGTAATATTTAGATGTGAGGCAAATACTTCCTATTCTCCCTGAATGATGGTAAAAATAAGTTAAAGTTCTTCCGTAAGAACAAACTTTACAGTAAAGGGAAATCATTTTATTTAAACATTTTAAACACTGTATTGAATTTCTTTTAAAACAGACTTCCTTTTAATTTTACTGCAACTAGTAAAATTGTGTAACTCTTTATATTAAACTGGTAATTGTAAATAAGAAAGCCCAATTTTCATAGAAAGGGGGAAAAAGAAAAATGGGTAAAAATAAGCAATAAATATTGTCCATGTAGAATATCTGTTATTGTTTTGGAAACATCTTAATATTTATATTCTGTCTGTTCTTGGAAGAAGTGTACCAGAATAATAATTTAGCAATTGAAACATATATTTAAATAAAAGTCATGAGGAAATAGAAATAAATGATACTTAGACTATGCCCATCCTATATTCTTAATTAATGTTTACTGAAAACCATGTTCCTTCTTGTGAAAGTTTGCGTTAGTCAAGGTTTCCTGCTAGTTGGTCACATATCTGCACATGTGCTTTGTGCTAGGTAGCTGATAAGAGAAGCTGAGATTAGGTGTTTGTTTAGTTTATCATAGAACGATGTTCTCAAAGGAGAAGAAGCAGCCCTTAGGCTGATTTCAGTAAGTGGAGATTGAAAACAGCAACAGCAGAGAATAGCATTTTGGGAAGAAGTAGAAGGAGATCTTTGATAAAAGGAGCAAGAATGGCTGGCACTAATTTAGAGGGATCTAGATAATTTTGACTGTGGAAGATTTGTTGTTCCAGGAAAGAGAACTGATGGCTCATAAACCTAATTTGGACTGGGCAGTGCTATCCAACTGAGGGCTTAGTTGTTCCAGGGCAATCTGGAGCAGACTGCCGAAGGGAGTAATTGGGTGAGATTTGGGAAAGACTCACTAATGACCTGAGGAAGAGGTTGCACCATAAGACCTTTTCTACTCACTGTGTAGATGATCCCCAAGAACCGAAGATAATAGAAGACATTCTGCTAACCAGAATTGAAGGAGCAAATCTGTGCCAGTATGTTCAGCCCTTTTTAATCTCTAAAGTAGCAGAAAGAAATAGATATGAGCCTATGCTGCTATGAGCAGGGATGATCATGCTTTGTCTAATAGTAAATCATCCATGCTAATTTTTGTTAAAGAAGGTGCTTACTTTGAAATGTTTTTGTAATAAATGGTGGAAAAGAATCCAAAAGAGGTGCTATTGCACAATATTCATCATCATATCCTGAGAGGCCCTTTGATACACTTTTACTCTCTTTCTTATTTTTTATTCTTCTCTTCAACATAGTATGTTTCTTTTTAGGATACAGTGTTCCTATAGTTCACACAAGGGAAGTTTAATATGTGGGAAATGAATCATAAACAATACCCTTCATCACTAAATGGATTGGCATAATTAATTCATTATAACTTCTTTCTATTGCATGTTTTGACAAATCAGAATCAATATAACATGAAATCCAGAAGATCCAGCTAGTTTCTCATTAAATTATGTGCATCTAGACTATGTTCCAGAATACTTATGATTTCCACGTAGATATTCAGGGTTGCTCATTATTTATAAGAAAAGTATTCCCAGCAATCAGAAAATTTGAAAAGTAACAATTCTAGAAAGAACAGACCAAAAGTTTGCCCTGAACAGATTTTCTACTGGAAAATTCCTAGCACTTTCTACTTGGTTTTGATTTGATTCCTAACCTGATCATATCCTTGAATCTTGGTCTCAAATATGTTTTTCTTTCAGGGGAAATCCTAATATTTTTGTTCAGTTTCATTAATATGTTCATCAGATAAAATAAGCTGAATTGAAATTCATAATGAATCTCTTCAGTAAAATATTCTGTTCTTCTCCACTACAGCTTTAAAACGTATTATTGAGACACATTACCCTAACATAATTTTAACAGCAGGAAAAAACCCACAATGATATAAACATACCCACAAATAGGAAGCCCTTAGATAGCTTCCTACAGAGGACTAGCTAATTAAACAAATTGGAGGCAATATAGTGAAGGCATATAGTAGCATTTAAAACATCCAATAACTTTCTTAAAGGAGAAAATTATTGGAGAAACTTTCATTTTTCTTAAAGAGAAAAAGAAAAAGAGGAGGAGGGGAGGGAAGGAAGGAAGGAAGGCAGGAAGACCATTTCTCTGTATCTTCAATGAACTTGTTAAAAAAAAAACCTCCAGGATTTTACAAGTCCAGTCACTCATGGTGAAATGGACTAGTAACAGGAGGAAAGGAGGTGTTCTTGCTATTTCACACATGTTCAATTGAAATGGAAGCATTTTCATACAGATAGACCTGTTGCTTACTGATGTTAACTGGGACCAGAAAATCTGTTGCTAAGCAATGAGGCTGCAAGACATAATGTCACATGACCATGTCAACCTAAGACAGCAGTTCCAGCAGTCCCAGTTGCCATTGCTAGGTGAATCCTGTGTGGTTGCTGCATCTTATAGTCACATGATTGCCTGGCATAATATGATTGCTGGCTTCTCTATTGACTTTGCTTGGCAGAAGCTGGTAGTAAAGTTGCAAATGGTAGTCATGTGACCATGATGATAGCAACAGCCATAGCACTTAGACTTATATACCACTTCATAGTGTTTTACAGTCCTTTCTAAGTGTTTTACATAGTCAGCATATTGCTCCCAACAATCTGAGTCCTCATTTTACCAACCTTGGAAAGATGGAAGGCTGAGTCAACCTTGAGCTGCTCAGAATCAAACATCTAGAGTGAGCAGTGAGTTAGCCCTTCAGTACTGCCTTCTAACTGCTGCAACACCATTATGATGCAACTGTTGTAATACAAGTCAGTTGCCAAGTGCTCAAATTGAGATCATGTGACTGCAGGGATGTGCCGATGGCCACAACTATCAGGACTGGGTGTAAGTACCCTTTGTTCAGTCCTGTTACAAGTTCAAATGGTCACTGAATAAATGGATGTTAAACAAGGATTACTGATAGAAGGAAACAAGCTGCAGGAGGTTGACTGCCCAGTGCAGCACTTTTATTGCACTATACAAAGTAATGCAGTCATTATCACATAAATAACCCAGGTGCCAATATATTCTTATGCAAAAGATGCCCAATCTATAAAACATAAGGTATTTTGAAATATTGATCTCTTCTGTACTAGCAACAGGATATTAGTGTAGCATGGGATTCCATTTCTAACTTTGGGATTAAATGCAAGGAAGTGGAAAATTGGAATAGACCAGAATTCATATGAAGTAGCGAGAGCAGCTGGCAGTGTTATTACAGCAAGGGAATAGAAAAATAAGGAGAAGAATTTCTTTGTATTAACCAAACCCCTCCAAGATGGTTAAAATGCTCAATGGACTATCTTTAGATAAATTAATATTCTTGATCTGATTGCTTCCAGTTTAGCTGGTGGTTATTACAAATGCAATGAAGCACCAAATTAAGGTTAGGTTAAGTGACATGGAAGAAAGAAGTAGGATCTTTTTGTTAATTTAGGAAAGAGAAATCTGTGTTGTAAAAGAAAGCACAGGTGTTTTGATTTTATTTTGAAAAAAACAGAAAAATCTATATATATAAAGCAGAGGTTGTAAGTTTGTATGTACTCTATAGAAAAGTTTATTTCAAACTGGAGATTCCTGAATTTTCCCCTACAGGTAGTTTTCATATTCGTGACTGCAAAATCGACCCTTTACAGTTACATACCAACAGGTAAATCCTTCAAGCTACATTTAGAGTTATCATCCACCACAAAACAATAAACCAATATTCTAAATTCTAAGTTGGTTGAAACTCATGTATTGGTGTGGTCGAATCATTGCTGGATGATTCAGCACAGATAAAAAGTATTTCACAGAGCATTTGAACTATAGAATTTCTTACGTCATAATGGCTTCAAAGGTAGATAAGACAAATGCACGGTATACCAAGCTATTAATGGTTACAAGACATGGTTTGTTTATTTAGAAGATTTATATGCCCTTTCATCTTATACGCCATAATCTTGGGCAGCTCACAACATTAGCAAAAGCATTTCAAACACTAAAAACTATAACAACTATAACAAAGCTACCAGTGCCGCCAAAGTGGTCTTCCATACACCACCATTCAATGTTACTCATACCCAGCTCTATCCTAACCCTGTTTATGGAAAAGGATAGCTCTTGAAGGCCCTTCTAGAAGGATTGGAAAAAGGGTCTGTTGGAGGTCTCAGATTGTAGGGTGTTCCATAGGACAAGAATTGCTATGGAGAAAGGATGTGTTCTGTCCTCACTACACGTTAGTCTGTGTGCAGCTCAACATGCAGCTAAACCTCCTATTCTCCAATAAAACAGACCATTTGTGTAGATCTGAATGAAAGAACAGGATATGGTAAAACTGGGGAAAATAGGGATACATACAATGAGAACCAAATATAAGATAGAAACTATTGAGTTACTGCTGAACATAACAATAAATACAAGCAATTTAAATTTCACCAGTGATGCTCTGTGTGTGGGATGCGGGTTTGTCCTTGGATGACCATGTACCACAGATTAAGATGGATTCTTCTTTGTGCTTCTGCTTTCTCCAAATGCTAAAGGAAAATGGAGTCTGGCTTCCCAGCATGCACTTGTTTTGAGAGTGCAGACTGATGGGGAATGGGGATGAGGTCAGCTTCAAACAATATACTTGCTGCTTGTCTCTAGATGGGGCTAGAGAGCAACAATAGTATATGCTGGGGCATGACAGGATGCTTTCTGGGTCCCACCATATGACAGCATTAAAAAAGAGGAGACCTGGAGCAGGCCCACCTATGTAACATGATGGAACGGGCAGATACTCTTAAGGAGAGGTGGTCTTGCTAACAGTCTCACCTTCTGTCCTTTAAGGCTTTAATAGTTATAGGTAGCACTTAGAGCAGAACCCCTCAAAATACCTGGAAGCCAGAGCAGCTCAAGCAGTAACAGTATAACCACAGAGCATCCACACCTGTGTACTGCTGTAATCTAGATTAGTTGTAACTTCTGGATGTTCTTCAAGGGCATCTCCATATAACATGCATTGAAGTAATCCAACTGGGTAGTGAACAGGGTACGAATGACTGAAAACAAGGTTCCCTGGAATGGGCATACATGGCATACAAGATAGACCTCTCCAAAGTCCCAACTTGTCCCAACTGGCATCTGCTCTTTGAGTGGGAGCCACAAATCCAGGAGGACTCCCAAATTATGTATCAGCTCTGTCTAAGAAAGTATTATTCTAGCAAAAATCAAAGATGATGTCTCATCAGATTCAGGAAAACTAGAAACACAGAACTGTTTTGACTTGTTAGGATTAAATTAGAGCCAATTCTTCCCATCCGTATACTGACAGATTCCAGATAGTGGGCCAACACCTGGACAGTAAGGCCCAAGTGGCCAGAGATGGATATGCACTGTGTGTTATCGCCAGAATGGGGTGGGTGGGTGGTTTATTATTTTATTATTTTATTTTTTATTATTTTGTTTCTTTTATATTGTGTTTTTGTTTTCTATAAGCCACCTTGAGTTGCCTGTGAGTCAGTAGGTGGCAATATAAATTTTCCAAATAAATACTGTATACTAGCATACTGATGATGCCACACCTTATACCACCAGATGATCCTCCCCTTTGGTAGATACTAAAAGGAGTGAAGAATGACCTAAGCCCATAAGGACCCCATTTCTCCCTTCTCAACATCAAATGAAACTGGCCACATAGGACACAACCACTGCAAAACTTTGCCATCCAAAAGGTAGAGGAGGAAACTAGAGGAAAAACTATACTGGACCTAATCTTACTAATAGATAAGAAGTGATAGAGGGAGTTGAAGTTGCTAGAATCTTGAGCAAGAGTGACTATCTCATATTGAAATTTAATATAATGCAAACATGAACAATATAATCAAATCAAATCAAGTCAAAACAGTGTCTTAAACTTTAAAAGTTGTTAAGTGAACCAATAGTTTGCTATGGATATGGTTTGCTGTTATGAAGTTTGGTTATGGGACCACGGGATGCTGAAAAAGCCTTAAATGTGGTTGTGTTGTGAAGTGCCCAAAGTTCAGTCACATGCCACAGAGGGGACCTGACTATCAGAACTTCAAATACTGATCATAAGCCCCTTTTGGATCAGTAGTAACTTTGAACAGTCACTTAACTACCAGTCGTAAGTCAAGGACTACTTGTAGAAAGGAAATGACATCCCTAATTTCTAAGCTAATACTGTATCATGAACTATACTTCATGAAACTTTATGCCACAAAAATGTCTTAGTCTACAAGGTGCCCCAACACATTTTTTGATTGTTGTACACTACTCAACTTATGACCACAATTGAGCTCAAAATTTATATTGCTAAGTGAAACATTCATTGAGTTTTGCTCCATTCTACAACCTTTCTTGCCACACTTGTTAAGTGAATCACTGCAGTTGTTAAGCCAGTAACTCAGTTCTTAAGGGAATCTGGCTTCCCCATTGACTTTCTTGTCAGAAGGTTCCAAAAGGCGATCCCATGACTCTGGGAATCTGCAACAGTCATAAATATGAACCAGTTGCCAAGTATCCAAATTTTGATCACATGACCAAAGGGATGCTGCAACGGTCTTAAGTGTGAAAAACAGTCCTAAGTCACTTTTTTCAGTGCCATTGTAACTTTGAGTGGTCACTAAATGAACTGTTGTAAGTTTGAGGACTACCTGTGCCAGGTCTAGATATTTTTGTCATAATTGTGAACAGTATAATCCCATTTAAAAGCTTCCCATAAAACAGGCTGTCAGATTTACTGTTCTGCATATGGGGTGAGTGCTTGAACTGTACCAAAGGTGCAAACCTCTCTCTGGAAGTCAGAGGATAATGACTACTTCTTTATTTGGTTCCTTTGGGGTAATTACTAAAAACGATTGCAACTGCTGTCATAGGCTTGAAATGTTTGAGATGACGGCCAACTCACTCCTGAAAAGTTCTTGGTGGACCAAAAGATAAAACAGTGGTAAAACATTAAGCGTGTATCGATCTACCCAGGCCTCTGAACTCTTGAGAAAGACACAGCTGTGAATTCATTAGCATACCTGGCAACCTGGAGAGATTCATGTAAAAAAACCCACAAAACTTACTGTCATTGTATTAGCTAATGAGTCCTCCAGTGCTTTATAATGTGGAAAGTTTTGCAATTTTTTTTTCTAATTTGAAAAAAGTACCAGAGATACAGAAAGGGGGTTGAATAAGGGATTCGGTATCTCTGCACAATGAAGAGATATTTTACATGTGAACAATTCATCACACAAAGGCAAGGCTGAATCCAATACTAATTAGCATTTAATTGACTTTGCTGGAACATTCTGCTGTTTTCAACTCCTCTAATTATGGAACATTCATTACGAAGCTACATCTTCTTTAAAATTGACCATCCTCCAAAGTACAGTCTTGGTTGTAAAGCTTCAAGGCCTCCTGTGAGAATGAAACGTGCTGGGCCTGTTTACAAATTTAAAAAAAATAATTAAATGCTTAATCGGTACGGGCATCTGTCTGTCACAGAATAATTAATAAACAATAAATCCTTCTGTTTCTGGAGTGGGAAGAAGGGACGCTAATAAAACGAATGAGCCTTTAATTATATCATCTGTGCTTTAACAGAAAAATGGTGTACTAAAAAAAGGATGCCTATTTTCTAAACATTGTCTTTCCCTAGTCACCCATAGATGGTTGCTATTGACAGCTAAATTGCAAAAACAAGTTAACAGGCTCACATTTTGTCCCATTACAGATGTAGGGTTGATGGAGGAAAGTCAACTGAATCCTATCCTATCTGCCTTTCTATGACCATGTTGTATCAAGTTGCATGATCATGTGCACAATGAGAAGCTACACAGGGCCTTGAAAACAAGCCACACTGCTGGAGAATGTTATTGGCTAAGTATGCTGGACAGACGTGTCATGCTAGCTGACGGATTTGATGGAAGATGTCCAATTTTGGCCTCAGGATGAATAGCATAGTACATAAAGCCTATTTCCTGATACTTGAATCCACATGGTAAGATGTGAAGTCATGGAATCCTGCTTAGATCCAATCAAACAACTATAAATGGCTACAGCATGGCCTTCTCAAATGACCAAGTTCAAAAAGGAAATATCAGAAAAAGAATATCAGAATAATAGAGTTGGAAGGGACCTTGGAGGTTTTTTTTAGTCAACCCCCCTGCTCAAGCAGGAGACCCTATACCATTTTAGACAAATGGTTGTCCAGTCACTTCTTAAAAGCCTTCAATGTTGGATCACCCACAACTTCTGAAGGCAAGTTGTTCCACTAGTTGATTGTTCTTATTGTCAGGAAAATTCTCCTTAGTTCTAGGTTGCTTCTCTTTTTGTTCAGTTTCTATCCATTGCTTCTTGTCTTGCCTCCTGGTGCTTTGGAAATTAGTTGACTCCCTCTTCTTTGTGGCAGCCCCTCCAATATTGGAACAGTACTATCATGTCACCTCTTAGTTCTTCTTTTCACTAGACTAGACAAACCCAATTCCTGCAACTGTTCTTCATATGTTTAGCCTTCAGCCCACCCCCCACCCCCACCAAATCATCTTGTTGCTC
>JANHJO010002044.1:0-10421 GCA_032468235.1 Pseudoxyrhopus heterurus | reverse complement strand
CCAAAATTGGATGCAGTATTCCAAGTGTGGTCTTATCAAGGTATTATCAAGCAGTAATATTACTTCTCATGATCTTGATTCTATCCCTCTGTTAACGCAACCTAGGATTGTATTGCTTTGTTTTGGCAGCTGCAGCACATTGCTGGCTCATATTTAAGTGATTGTCCACTTTCAGAACTATCTAACGAAGCCTTCAGAACTATACTCTTCTCCTGATGATGAGATGGGACTAAACTCTCGGCAATTCTTCTGAACTGTATGTGCTTGACTATGCCAAAAGACCAAAGCTTTATGATTACCCCACCTATATTCTTCTATTGCCCAGTGAAAGAGATGAGAAAGACACAAGGTAATGCATTTACCACTTGAGGCTTCAGAAAAGACTACAAAGGACAACTTTTTGATTTGCCAGTGTATGTCACACAACCCACTAAGTATGGCTGGTTGAGGAATTCTGAGAATTAAGTCCATAAGCCTTAAAGTTGCCAAGGGGAGAGACCCCTGCACTAGAGTAAGGGGAGCAGATGGTTTTGTACATGGAGTACTTTGCTTCACATATGACCATCCATGAGTATAACAGAGAGAGGCTTTAGCAATTAAGCCTACCCCTCTAATCACCAAACAAATACATTTTCTGACGACATATCAAATAGTTTGCAAAGGATCTCTAACATTAGCTTCAAGAGACAGCTCTATAATTTAGAGATCTAAAAGCCCAGGTTCCTTTTCTATTACAATGAGAGAGAAGAGCACTGCTAACAAACACCATTTTCAGTGTTCACCAATACAATTTTTATATCCATTCTTTTTAGGATAGGAGCAACCTTGATACATGTGGTTTTACATTTTTGAGAGCAGGATATAAAATTAAAGAACTAATGTCATTCCACATCATTTTGAAACTACATTAGTCCTGTCCTCCAGATGAAGCCAGATGATTTTTATCAAGACTTGAGAACTCTTCTTACAAGAGTTATGTGAAGCTTTGAAAGGGTGCTTCACTTCAACAAAGTTTTGAATGATACCTCCTATGGTGATTGTTGTGAGTGTGGGTGTTGGGTCTGGTCTTGGGTGTTTGTGAATTTCATTATATGTGTATATTGTATATATATATATACAATGACAATAAATTTATTATTATTATGAAGCCATTTTGCAGAAGTGATAGAGATTGCTTCTATTAAGTGAAGTAATGTGATATGTTATGGAGATCCTCTCAGCTTTTTAGAATTGTATTGGAGTGGAGGGGCATATATATTCTTCAAAGAAAAAGTAAAATCATTAAATCATTTTGCAGAGCTCACACTATGAAAGAATTCTGAGAGAGAAACCTTTTTTGGTGAACTCTGTAGAACAAGATTGAGAGAATTCTTCTTCTGTGGCTAGGAGAAGAGATGGACTCTTGCAAAGAAAGCAAGATGTGTCTTTTATACCAGCTAACCAAACCAAAGCAGTGGCTTTTGCATTTGAATGCATACCAAGGCCAAAAGCACACACAAGTTTCAATAGCAAGAAATAACGAATCAGTTCAGCACCATCTCTTAAAAACTTAAATGCAATAGGAACAATAGCTTACCTTCCATGAAGATAGTCAGCCTGTGTGTCAGTATTAGAAACTATATAGCAATAGTGTAGCCATTTTCTGCTATTTCTAAACTGCAACAATTTTAGCTTGGGAAATTAGAGGGGGTGGATTGTTAGTGAGTAGGAAGATCACCATAACAAATTCTTGACTGGAGTCAAGGTCGTTGCAATCCTGGAGGGTGTATATGAAAAATTGGTGCCAAGAGAAGGAAGAATTAATTGGACAATGTGAGAAGTGATGTGTATATGTGGGGTTGGGTTTTGAGTTTCAATTATGTCAAGGAAAACTGAAACTTTAGATTTGGATTTCCTTCGGATGTGCCAACATGATTTCTCCAATAAAAGTTTTTACTTGGAAGGACTTTGTCTCTGAGTGCTAAAGGAGGAATTTTCATTGGAACCCTGACATTTCCTTTCATTCTCCTTTTCTATCCTTTCATTCTCCTTTTCTATCTGAACTGTGTACCTAGAGCATTCATTCTGCACGTACTACAGTACCTGTAGTGGACCTCAGAGGTCACACATGCTTTCCAACTCAGGTCACTGACTGGACCCCAACAACATCATCCTTGACTTTATACAGCTAGAAATAGGGATGGGGCATTCAAAAAATTTTCATATATGCCTTTTCATTTGCAACTACACATATTTTGAATATCCAATTTTCTGACATGCTCATTCTCAATTCAGCACAGCAATAGTTGACTTAGGCATTCTAGTAACAAACCGCTTTGTAGACAATGTTCTGCAAGTTAAATTTTGAGAAATATCTCATTATGCCACCTGTTATGTATTGAATGTATATAGTTGTGTTAGGCCCTGTTAAAGTGAAACTAACCTTTAGTTGACCCTAACTGCTAACCCTGCTAAAGTGAAACTAACTTTTAGATGACCCTCATTGTTAGCTCAAACTGTTTTGGAGGGAAACTTTGAACATTCATATTTGGGTGGGTGTTTCAAGCATTATGATTGGCTAAGAGTATGAATTACAGGCATTGCCTGCTGTTTCTCAGTTCCAGTTTTGAGTCAATAAACACTGTTGTAGCTATGCTGGACTGGTTCTTGCCTACTGAAGCCCACTACACAATACCACCTTTTTAGGTTTGGTTAAAAAGAAACAAAAAATCAAACTAGCAGACCTATCACAAACATTTTACAATGTCCTTTATTGTTTATTTTTAAAAAAACAATATCACATCTGTAATTATTTGCATGAAGTCACCTGCCCAGAAACATGTCTATCAAATTGTTATATTTTTTAAAATTCTCCATCTTTGTTAGAGCTTCCCTTTCATTGCTGACCTTAGGGTTGATGGCTGCTGTGCACAAAATGAACAAATTACTGTAATCTGTCCTGCAAATATACATTTTATCTGAGATATTGTTATGACTTAACGTTGAAAAAATATGTTCACTTTAAATGGGTCCTCTGCAGTTACTGGTTGATACTCACAAAGGTTAACATGAAATGTCTTCATTCACAACATGAATCATTTTTGAAAATCCTGAAATATATTCCAAGACTGACCTATTGCAACAGCATTATCATGAATGGAGCTGTGCTGATTTTTGGCACCTTGTAAATTATTAAAAGAGCCTGGAGAAATCCTACAGCTTTACATGGATTGGTTAGTGAAGACTGCATGGTTTGTGAAAATCCAGTAAACAGGCTCCAAATTTGGGGAGAATTTGGAATACAATAAAAAAAAAACAAAGAGTAATTTCTGCAGCTAAGTTTTCAGAGTTCTAGTTTTTGCTATCTCATCCTTTTCTCCTGGGTGAAAGGTCTTAGTCAGCACCATTGGGATAATTTGATATTGTGTGCAAAATAATTAAAAAAAACATTGTATAACTCCCAGGAAGTTTCTCATTTCTGGAAAAGCTGATATGGCATGATTCAGGACCAAATTAAGGCAGGGGGTAGCATAATGGATCTTCAGCTCTTGATTGCTGTGCTGTAATCCTAGCTTGGATAGCAATATACTGCCCATTTATATTTGCATCAATAGAATAGCCTTGGCTTTGCAAGTTTGACATACCCAGTCCATTTCTTTCAATGGTGCTTATAATTCTATGAATCAAACCAGTCAGTAATTAATTTTTGACTTCCAAAAGTCCTTAAAAAGGGCTTTTAGGCTCAAGCATCCACTTATAACAGCAGATATACAGCAAATGACCTGGATGACCTGATCTTTTTTATCGTTATCTAGGGTTGTATTCCTAATCACAAAGAAAAAAAAATTGAGCTTTCCTTTTTTTTTAATGATTCCATCCTTGCTAAGGTTCAAAAGAAAGCAATGTGTTCATTTTGCGGCAGTCAAATAATGTATTGTACCATCCTTTACACTCATAATTGGTCCAGCTTGGAATCCTATTTTGCAAAAAAACCTTAATAACTGAGAGAATTGCAATACCAGCTCTCTAAAGCAACATATCCACAACCTCCAGAGATTTGTATAGCTCTGCCCTGTCTTTGTTCAAACAGTCCTTAAAAATATGGTTTCCCTCCAGACCTCAGGCTAAGATGAGTGGTGGACCTCTTATGGAGTAATATGTTGCCCTGAATTCGAGTTTTATTTTTTTTATGTGAGGACAGCCATGGGTTCCTACCACTCATTTGTTCCTGCAGAATCCCTGATAATTTACAGTCTGTAAATTCCTCAGTTTTTTTTTAATTGAACTCAGAATAGAGACCAGGACCTTGAAGGATGTTCAAATGCAAGCTCTTCTATAGCGATGCTCAATAAAATATAATGACAGGTTTTTGGCTTAGTATTAGATCTGTGCAAAAATATTAGGGTCCATTTTCATGAAATGATTCAAGCTGTTGGACTGATTCAACTTAATGAAACAATCTGGGACATGGCCTGCTGGTACCAGAGCTTAAACAATATTCTGATACTTACTGGCTAAAGCTCCCAGCCACCTCATCTCCCTCTACACATTCTGGTCAGTGGATGCTAATCTTGATGTCCAACAAGCTCTAGAAATGCTACAGAAGTCTTTTAGTGATTTCTCAGGGACACACAGCAGGATTCCCCTTGCTCTATGGTGGAGGTGGCTGAGCCTGTAAAAGCCTTTGGCCAACACTATAAAACTATCATTAAGCAAGTTTGGTATTTCACCGGGGACTATTAAAGAGTGGCATACTACTAACATCACTGTCCTGCACTTGGACAGCTGCATATACTCATCGTGGTTTTTAAAGGTTGTTCAGAAGGCCAGCCTGGTCCCAAATAGTTCCCCCCAGTGGGCTCCTAGCTTTTCCCTACAGATGTAGACCAGTGGTACCATATTTGGGCTGAAAAAAAAAGCTGTGCATCCACTGGAGGGCTTCAAAGAGATGTTCCTATGTTTCTTTGTTGCTGTTGAGTGGTCCTCTGAAATTCTGAAGCTCACATGTAGATGAAAGGAGCTCTGAATAAAACAGAAAGCTTCAAGGTTCTTGGTGCATCCCATGTTGGAACAGAGCAGAAGAGCTGAAGTGGTATCCCACTCTGGTGACAGCAATGGGAAGATCCTTAAATTAAGGCTCTGTTCATGATAGCTAGGAGGGACAGACACATCTTGGATGCTGTCTGGGCAACTGAAGTCAACAGACTTGGATATGAAGTATTATGTGAACTTTTGGAGCACTGCCTTTTTTGTGACTTTCTTACAGATAATGTTGCAGTTCTGGTGGAGGAATGATGAGGTTAGGTCTAATGGTCTAATGAGTTCACCAACAGTGATGACTAGTTGGCGAATGAGTTTTTTTTTAATCACTAAATTCTCTGCCTATCAACATTAGGGGTGGCATTGCTACCAATGCTTTGGCTTTGTTCACTTTCACAGCCCTCATCTTCTTTAACGTGAACAGAAATTTAACTTTCTGTGCTTGTTTTACTAACACGCCTGCAAGTTGAATCCCACTCTTAGCCCTCTGACCCAAGGCTGATCAGTTTTCGGTCAAGCTTTTTAATTTCTGCAAGATGGAAAAAGATTAAGAATAAATGATTAAATCCTTGATTAAGATGACTTAAATATTAACTGCTTTTAAGAACTCACTGTCCTAGCTGGATAAGCTGTGCTGCCTTTTCTTCCTTCTGTCTCTATATTGAAAATGGTATAGGGGAATAGTTTAAAAATCTATAATGTTGAATTATATTAGATGGAAACTTGGTTATTATCTTTTTAATTGTCCAATATCTGTGTTATTTTTACCCCATTCTGCTAAACAAAATAAAATAAATACCTGCAGACATTTTGATGCTTTTTCATGAAATCCCATGGATTTGTTTTTAAACCAATATTTAAAATAGCTCACTTAATATTATTTTGCTTTTTGAAATGTAAGTTCAGATCTAGCTAGTCTGTCAGAGATCCTTGAAGTTTGAGTTTGAGTTGATCTAACTGATTGTTAGATAGATATTAGAAATTCTAAATAATGTTTATAGGGAGAATGGTAGGCATACCATATCTAGGCTGCAAAATTTAGATTACCATTAGATGGTAGCAAAGATGTTAGTTTTTCTGTCTCTGTCTCTTTGTTGCCATCTAATAGTTGATAGAGGTTTTGCAGCCTAAAGAATACAATCCTAAAGAATTTAGTGCAATTTCAGAGGCTGTGATTATGTTCATAATTCAAATAGGACATGAGATATAGAGAACTTCATCTAAATTGTCCTTCCAAATCTTTGGCAAATATCCTACAAATTTAAGTATATTTCTATGTGATCCACAAAGAACTAGGTTGAAAATGAATCTGTCTTCTCACTTTAACCTGTGTGGAACTTGCCATGTTATAATAGCTGCAGTGGAAATTGCTGTAATTAAAGCTTTTTGTTAGAGAGCTGTCAAATTCTTTTGTGTATCTTTTTTTGGTGAAATTAAACCAACCATCTGTTAGCCTTCATTAGGTCTTTCATGAACAGTGCTATTAAATACAAGTGAGCACACTAAAAGAACTGTTGACATCTGGGTTTCTTTGGAAACATTGATCAATATTAATAACAAAATTACTTCACCTGAATTTATTATTAATAGAAATTTAAATAGAACATAGAGATGGATGTTTTGTGTAGCAGTGCAGTTATAAAGCAACTAATCTAAATGATGGAGCAAAAAGCTTTCTTAGTGGTATATAATAATAATAATAATAATAATAATAATAATAATAATAATAATAATAATAATAATAATAATAACAACGATGACACTTTGAATATGAGACTTTCTTGCATGTTATTCATATACTCTTGGGATCCTGCATAATAATTTGATATAAATAGCTGTGTATGAATAATTATCATTTTTATTTTTAAGCATAAGCTACAGTCTAAGATATTGAAAGCTGACTTTAACCAAGCTGGTCCTAGGCAAATGATATATACATTGATTCAAAATGTGCAACTCTGTTGGTTATAATAGAGTGAGACATGCTAATATAAAGAAGGTACCTGAGTGCTAAGGATTTGATTTCACAGGTTTGCAACTGGAAGGAGTTAGAAGCAATGGAAACAGGATTTGCAAAGATGCTCAAGTTAATAAAGGGAGGGATTAAATAAATAATAAGCTTAGAGTCAAATAGGAAATCAGAATTTGAGTCGTCTTCCAAGGGAAGCTCTATGTCCCAAAGATTAAAGAGGCAAAGCATGACCTCAGAAGAGTTAGGAAAGACACAAAATACAAAAGGTTACAAAAAAGATACATTTTGTATCTTTCTAACTCATACAGATTATTATACAGATTATACTCATACAGATTCTTATATGGGTTAGTTTGGAAACTAGCCAAGGAGAGAAGCAACCTAGAACTAAGGAGAAAATTCCTAAGGGTTAGAACAATCAACCAATGGAATAGCTTGTCTGCAGAAGTTGTGGGTGCTGCATCACTAGAGTCTTTCAAAAAGAGACTGGAAAACCATTTGTCTGAAGTGGTATAGGATCACCTGCTTGGGGTTGGACTACAAGACCTTCCTTCCAACTCATTTATTCCCTTCCAGTTCTATTATTCTATGTTCTAGATTCGCAAAGGGTCTATAGGCATCTACAGGGAAAGGGGAATGGAAGCAGTAATGAAATGTGTATGCTAATGTTACATTACAAACTTTATGTCAGCCCTGGAACCATTTTCCCCCTTGGCTCTTCAGGGCTGCCACAGCGAAGAAAGTCGAGCTGTGGGAACGGGAGAGGGGAGGAAGAGACAACTGGGGGATTGTAGCCATAATAAAATTCTTTGTCCCGAGAACAAAGAGTTTTCCCATCAGGTGCAAGGAGGTGGAATCTGAGACTGAGTGACCCTTGGACTGTGACCTGATTGGACCATGTGATGGACTGCATGGCCAGGGGAGGGAAAACTTTACTTTTAATTAGGGGGAAACCTGAGTGGGGCTCAAATTCGGGTTTCCCCAGAAGTGCCAATATGAGGTGCAGTGCCTAATAAATCTATACTTTAAGGAACATACCTGCTTTTGAGTTTTGATTCCATTGGGCTCATTACTTGGAACCCTGACACTGTATTCTTGCATGCGATGTTGCAGTGCAAATATAAAGTGGTGAAGCTTCCAGTATGAAATCATGACTCAGGTTTCCTCTTAGGGAATCTGCTAGTGGAAACTGGACAGGTTTTCCAATGTATCCAGAGTTTTTTTTTTTTTTTTACAAAGAGTTTGCATGAATGGTATGAGCTCCCAGGTACTTTGGTTGCATGGACATATGAAGGACCACATTTAGCTAGCTGGGGTAGGAGGTAAATAGTTGGGAGTGCAATCAAAAATGTGTTCTCATATTTTTTTTCAACGTGGCATGGTTCTGCATGAGTAATTTTGATTTCTGTAAAGCAATATCGCACAGACTTATTTAACAGTAAACATATTTGCAAGTCTGTGGATATTTCTGTTAAGCAAGTTTCAAAAACCTTAATCTTCCATTGATTTCTTTTGCACTAGAGTCTGTCTTTGATTCTTAGATTTCATTCTGCAGTCAAAATGAAGCTACATACATAAATCAGTGCCTTTCGACACTTTAATCTCCTACTGTAAGAGAAATTTCCAGTTATATATGCCATGTAGGCTCAGTTACTCTCTTTGTCATTTTGTGTGAGAAAGAAATTTGACGTATTCCTTCTTTTCCACACACAATAAATAAAATCTCTTCATAAAACATGCTGTGAGGTTAGGAGCTTAACTATCAAATGAACAGTACAATGAAAAATCAAACAATGAAATCTCACTAATCTTTGATTTAGCTAACAGTACCTCATGTTAATATGACATGTGAGTTCACTAACTGTGTCCTCAGCCTTTGTAGATAAAATGTGAATAACTATAGCAGGAAAATCCTACCCATAGTTTTATTTCCATAAGATTTGAATCCTATCCTTCATACATATAGCTGCATGAGTAAATCATTCCCTTTTACAAATATTTATAATGTATATCAAGCTGGTTTCTCATTTTACTGACCTCAGAAGGATGGAAGGCTGAGTCAACCTTGAGCGGTGAGACTTGAACTGCTGAATTGCTGGCAGCCAGCAGTCAGCAGAATTAGCCTGCAATATTGCATTCTATTCAGTGGTTGGGCAACTTGGTATGAACACAAAACATGATAGCAAACTCTTCCTTAGCTAAATTTTCCATCACTACCTCCACATAAATTCATTGCATCTGCATTTCATTGTAAATACAACCCAAAAGAATGTGGTGTAAAAGGCGAAAGATTTATACGATCTGAAGAGAAACCAGAGTAAAAGCTTATTATGTACAATGTGTATATGAGTTGTATAAAAAGAAATGGTAGCAAAACAATGGTTACTGGGTAATATCAAAATTAGAAAAACAATGGATATTCTATTGTATGACATAGTAGTAGGTAAGAGGTACTGACCATTATATACGGAATGCGACTAAAATGATAAATTATTATGTATAGTGGTATTAATATTAATATTTGATATGAAGGGAGTAAACCATCTCAGAAATACTGAGTATTCAACCACCTGAGTGTAAGGAAAGGACAATGACGGAAGAAAATGTAACAGAAATTTGTATCATAATGGAAGCACAATATTTTGTAAACCGGAAAATGCTCACTTTCGATGAAAGATGTTTTATGTTATATAAAAACTAAAATAAAAATGTTGTTAAAAAAACAAAAGAATGTTGTGTAGTTACTTATTTGGCTATTTGGTTGGATACCAAATAGGTGTAGCTTGTTTACAGTACTGCACTGAAATTTCAAGGCAGCTTATAAAAAACCAGAAAAAAGCTCCATGCTTCTCAGCCTATTTCTCCCAATGTCTGCAAAATAATCTAGATACGCTCTGATAATTATGCTCATCTCTGGGTCTGAACATCTATTTGGAGAAGAATGGAAAGGGCAACGTTTCTTGGGATCCTTGGAAAATAGTACTATAATTTTGTATCAGTTTAATTTTATTTGTATCTGTTGTGGGCATGCATATGTCATGAGTGCTGATCATTCATTCCCATATGTTTCTAATCTATGTTTGTATAGTCAAGATAGAAATAAACATATCCATATTCAACAATATGCAGTAGATGAATATGTGGATTAAAGCTCAGATCAGTGGAAAGAATACAGATGGTAAATGGTTGTTTTCTATAGAATCTATTTTCATAGATTGCAGAATAACATACATGAGACAAATTTAAGTAGACTTTAAAAAACCAAAGCAAAGTAGAGCCTCTCAAGCAAACTTAGCTTCTTATTTATCTCAAGGTCATAATAATGCAATTTCTTGCCAATAGCATTTAAATGATTTCCCATTATCTTTTTTAGAGGTGAGTCACTTAACAGTCTTCATAGAATCTCTCCCTCTCCCTCTCCCTCTCCCTC
>JANHJO010002043.1:158735-169903 GCA_032468235.1 Pseudoxyrhopus heterurus | reverse complement strand
CTGTTACCATTTATAAGCTATTTTGTTGTACAGCTGCTGTGCCTTTGAAAGTGCCCAACTAAATTATCGGGGGGGGGGGGATCACCTTGTCAGATAACATTTCTGCAACTACTTTAGCTGAGGATGCATCCATGTGGTCACGGATTGTAGCGAAAGTTTTATAGGCAATTTCTTGTTGTTTTGCATCCTCATTCAACATTAATTCTCCATAGAGGTAGACACCCATTGCCTGTAAGAGGAAGAAAGTCATCCTATAGCATATATAACTTCATGATGGTTTCAAATAACATAAGACCTTTGTAAATTTTTCTGTTATTAAAATTACCTGTGAGACTTTAGTATAACGCAACCAGACATTTCTTCTGAAACCCAAGCAAAACTGAAATGTAATTATCTCTAAGGAAAACCCAAGTGAACAAGTGGATTTCTGCTTGAACAATGGAAATTTACTTCCACCTAGAATATGACCTAGATCAGTGATGGCGAACCTTTTTCGGTTTGCATGCCAAATTGTGTGCGTGCTTGCATGCCAGCACTCCCACATGCCCCCCACCCACAATGCAATGTGCAGGGGGCCCTGTGCATGCGTGCGCAACCCCCAGGATTTCTAGGGGAAAAAAGAGCTGAAAAACAGCTGCTTTTTGGCTTTTTTTCCCTTAGAAATCCCAGGGGTCGCGCGCACATGCGCAGTGGAGCTGGGCTGGGCGACGGCTGGTGTGCCAGGTGACATGGCTCTACATGCCAGTCATGCCATAGGTTCACCATCACTGACCTAGATGTTCTATGAACAACCAATTTATTTTGCATATGAAAGTTCCAAATTATTCAAAAGTATTTTGGCATTTCAGAAGTATAACTCCAAGTGGCAAGACAACAAGATATTCAATAATATTTCATGAAAATCCCCATATATCATTTATGGATGAAATCTTAATTGATGGAATAATTCCTTGAAAATTTTTTGGAGACGTAACATTTATTAAAAGGTATATATAGCTTGATATTGACGGGAACAAATGCAATATATCAAATAGACATAAAACAAAAATTAATTGACCTCAATGCAAAAGGCCATTTGATCCTAGTGAAAGCAATAGGAATTGAAGTCAGTTATGACCACTTAATTTTACAGTTTTTGGCAAGATTTAATTGTGACAGTATTCAACTAATTTAGGGCTCCACAGAAAACACATTTTAAAGAAACGCAACTTCCAAAGTTGAAAAACCTCAGATTAGATGATAGAAGGAAGACACAAATTTTGTTCACTCTTTTCTGGTTGGCATTGTTACCATTTGTAGCCAAAGCAGTATTGAGGGGGTGAGGGGTCTACATAGTTTCCTCAGTGCCAGTGGTGATATGAAGAAAAATCCTAATCCTCTCCACACAGTGTATACACTCACCTTTTTCCTCCCTCCCCATAACTGATTTTAAAAACTACAAAGCCACCAGTTCTACATTATTTTGAACTGGATCCTAAGAAAAGGAGGAATTGGAGAAAAGAAAGAATAAAATATCAAAACCTAGACTAAAACAGTTTTGGAGAGAAAAAGCAATGGATAGTTACAAAATTCACCATCACAGTACTTAACAATTATGACAGGCATTAATGAATAAAAGTCTCCCAATTATAACCTTCAGAACTACACATAAAACCAGGATATGAAAATATGATACTTTCTATCAACTTGAATTCTATCTCATAACTCGTGAGAATCTTCTGCAAATGAGAGAGGATGGTTATCAGGGAGAAACCTTTCTCAGGATAGATAGCCTAGGTAGGAAATATTCTTTCCAGTGTAATTTGCCTTTTGTCTTCCATAGTGATAGACTTAAAAACCTGGGGTTGTGTGATGACTTTGTACACTTACACAACCTATACTGTTTTTGAAAATTCATTTCCTCTTTGTGCTTGAAATAATACGCTTCCCTTTGCACAATAGGAAGACCTTTGCTTGTATTATTTTCAGCACCATAGAAGCATAGCTTCATCTTAAATCAGGTGTCCCGTGGTTTCTGAAACCCAATATACACATGTTAGCAAAATCTATTATTTTGCTATTTTTATTATGTTGATGTTTCTTACAAATAGGAAGAAAGAAGAAGAAAGAAAAATGGCTCAATCTAAAATTTCTCTCCTTTCTGTCATGCATTTATTACTAAACCATGCAAACTTCTCTCATGGAGTGGAATTCTGCATTAAAGTAGAAATAAACCAGCATACATGATTTAAATTGAATGGACATTATCATATCTATGCAGGGCTTCTAAGAATCTGTCACTTCCAAAATGAAATGTGAAATCCATCACTAAAAATTCCAAATCTGATTTGATTATTTCACCATCATTTTCCATAGCTCAAACATCCAAGTTCAGTCTAACCTGGAAATTCTGTTATCTTAAATATTAACTGGTCCTATTGGCATTTGGTTCAGACTTTTGAACAAATAATCTTTTAAGACGGGAACAAAGAGACACTGGTTTGATTTCAAATAGTGTCATTCCAGAGTTTGCATACTTCCCTTCCCCCTGAAGATTCGTTTAAAAAAACAGCTATGGGTAGACTTTTTCAGCAAAAAGCAGGGGGTGGGGAAACAATAATTTCCACACATACTTTTTAAAAATGCATAAATGTCTATTTTTCACTTTAATACATGTGATAAGTACTCAAAGATACTGTATAGCAGTTTATAATCCTGTAAATCAGTGGCCCCCAGGGATCGGTTCTGTGGAATTTTTTCCACAGACTGGAGGGGGCTTGTTTTCACATACTGCCCGCATCCTGTGAATGGGGCTTCGCTTGTTTGCGCGGCCTGGTTTCTGCCAGTCCACAAACCAGGGGTTGGGGACCCCTGTTGTACGTGGTCTAATTATGTAAACAGTATGTAATATCAGAAGTGCTGGTGCCACACTTTGTTTTAATTTGTATTTTCCTGTATAAATTAATATTCCCTCTGCCAATGAGCACCAGTGACAGAATGAAAGCTGAAGAAAATTCAACAGGGGCTAAAAGGAGCTTTCAGAAGCTGAATTTCCACTCTGAGATTGGACATCACCTCCAGAGCAAGAGATCCAATCTCGATGATGCTCCTAATAAGCAATGTCGAGGCCACAGTAAAGAACTCTTAGTCAAATTTTAGCACAAATTTGAACAAAAAACAGGATTTATATTGGTTGCACCTTTGAAGGATCATTTCCAATATATCTGTATTGTATAATTTATGTAGCATTTGGAAATAAACAACACTGACCTGATCTTCCTTGAGAAATTTCTCAACATCAGCATATCCTGCCACATATTTGTGTTTAATAATCATCTCACACCATCGATGTCGAACCTTTAGTAAGAGAAAAAACAAGAAAATTATTTAAACACTCGTTAAAATTGGTTGTGACATTTAAATTACTAACGCTTTAAGTTTTTTTTAAAAGACATCTCCCTCAAAAAAAAAAAAACTTTCAATTTTACCCCTAGATTTGTTAATATTAACCAGGCATGCTAACAATGCAACATGCCTCTATTGTAATAATTAAAAAAGAAGTATAAAACAATCAGTATTACAATATCAAATAATTAAAGATAAAATCAACCTTTCAAACAAATTCAGTTTTTAATAGCATGATAAAAAATATTTCAGCCTGAAAATATTTTTATTTATAAATCACCTAAAATTATTTATTTATTCCAAACCAATGCTCAGAGTAAAATAAAAATTTGTGAAATTATACCCAAGGATATGTTAAGAAGGGCAACTGCTCTTACAGTGCTCAGATTTAAACCAGAATTCATTAGAATTTTAGGGAAAAGGGAGATAATGCTGGTAGTTCTTTGTGCCACTGAGAATGATGAAAACCAAGGGATCTCTATCAAGGCTTTGTTTAGCACTACATTAGGATTCTAAATTGGGATTCTTGGCTTAAGAGGATAGAAGGAATGTATATAATCCCCCAAATTGCCGGGGAGTTGTGCCACAGAACTGTTTTCACACGCATCCACCTTGAGAATTGTTTTCTCATACAGGCAAGAGTGTGTATGAACTTGAATTAGTGGAGCCTGTCATGTGAATCTCTCCAATAAAGAAATTGTCCCCTTCTGTCCCAGAGATTAGGTACTTTCAACTGATTGTAGCACTTACATTCACCCACATTCACACAGTTCAATAGTCCTGTGCTATAGAGGGAAAACGCCCCCCCCCACTTTTTTTTAAAGCTAGGGTCATTTTCCTTCACTCTCCCCGAAACAGAAGTTGAGACAGTCCGAAGAATGAAGGCAAGAAGGTGTTGTGGTTCTCAATTTGTGCCCAGAAATTCTTTCCCAAGCAGCAGGTATTGTTCTCTCTTTCAAATGTCTAGGAAGTTTTGGGGCCTCCATGGAAAAAAATACCCACCGATGGAAACTGTAGTGAAAACTCAGCAGTTTTAATTCTGTTACAAGAATTTTGGTATAAGCCATGATTTTACTATTGTCTTCATCATCTTGACAGCTATAATGAACTACTTGCTTCAACACAGGTTTTTACTTACTGAGCAAATATAGAAGAAAAAAACGTATCTTTTGCCAAGTTGCTGATAGGCTATCAACTATCCTCCCCTCCCCTCCTAGTCCTTCCTCGCCCTATTCTATGGCAACAGAAGGAATAGAAACATAAAGGACCATCACGCTGAACAACTGATAACATCTCATCCCTCAATAGCAAATTAATCAGTAGCTACAAAAGTTCAAATACTAACAATTTTAATAGGATGTGGTGAAATAGGCAGAACAATTCCCATTTATTTGCTTGTGGCGTCTTTATGTATTTAGGCAAGCTCTTTACAGTAATGAAATTAGGATTAAACAATACAACAAACAAAAAAAAAGCAATATATTCAGTGCTTTGCTGTTTATTCTTAGTGATTATTACAATATAAGCAATTGTGGAATAAAATGATTCATTTTGCAAACTAGCTAGCTCTCTTTCCACATGGCACAGTTCAAACCTGATCAAGAACCTCAGAATTGATACCAGATCTCTTTCATGCTTCCATTTCTCAAATTAACAACTTGTAAATTCACCCAATTTGGACTTGAGCTTTGGCTGCTCCAGAGGAATTTGCCAAAGAACGCACATGGGCTAATTTGTTTCCAGAAGTGGTTCAGAGTTTGGGTTTGATTGTCTATACAGATGTTGACATGCTAATGGATGCAACTTCAAGCACATTTATCCAAGAATAAGCCACCCAAACACTATGGGTTACAATCAAGCAAACTGAATCTAGCTTCATAATCTGGTTTGGCAAATAGTTTAGAATAGATTAGAAATAATGTATATCATAGCTTACCAAAGTAAACGATTATCCATTTAGAGAAACATGGAAAGAAGGAACAAATACATAAGAATATTTTCTTAATTTTCCAGGCCCGGAGGATGAAAAAAAAAAACCCTACTTCAAAAAACACTCTTTTTATTGAAAACTAAATCATTGAAATCAATGGCCTTTATAAGTTTTAAGTTCTTGTGTTAATTTTGGATGAAAATCAGAGCATTTAATAAATTCCTTCCACTTGGAAAACTTTGATAATTTCTCTTTAAAGTAATTATTCCAACAGACATGTTCGCTTATAAGTTTAAGAATCTGCTTATGCATAAGCAAGAAAATATAAGAAGAAAATGGTTTAGTCAGTGACTTGCAAATACAATCTGAAAGACAAATAATTCAAAACATATGCTTTATTTAAAAAAATCCTATTACTTTAGTCTTTAGAAAAAGTCCACCAACTTCAGGGAGTTAATGGCTGGTTTTAATTTTAAAGATGTCAGAAAAAAAACCCAATTTTGAATTGTAAATTATTTCACGTTATAATACAAAAGAAACAAAAGATCCTATACAATATATTACTATAACTTCAGAGGCTTTCAGATCCTTATAGCTTCATAAATTTATTCAAACCAGAATAAAAATCAGCTGCCAAGAACAGACCCATTCACATATTCAAACTGCACATACTTCCTGTTATTTCTAGGTAAGGAAATTGTACATAAAAAAACCATGTACTGATACACTTTTGCTACTAGTTCTATGCCTGCAGTATCAAAACAAAAACAAAAACCTCACAATCACAGAAATTACTTCTCATGATATACAAGATAAACCTTGATGTTATTAGGAGGGTACTTAAGGAAGTTATAACCCCTCTTGATATCTGCAAGGATGGAGGACAGTTTACTTAATAAACATCAAGCATTTTGCAAAGTAAACATTATTACTTCTACTTAAAATGAAAGAGCTAAAGAAATGATTAGAGACATTAACATTTAGATCAAAGATTAGGCTATCCTGTAATTAAGAATTCACATAATAATAGTTTCCAGACTATCAGATGCACAATAATACCACAACTGCTAAAATAACCCTGAATTCAACTCCCATAACCAGCTGCATTACAGTAAATGTTCACATGCTACTGAGCACATGTTGCAGAGTTGGCTTCATCTGCTTCCCATCTTGCACACTGTTCAACATAACACATTGTCCCCTCACGTAAGCATATTAACCCCTGAAAAAATGGTTGGTTTGGCCTTATTGATAAGATGCCCAAGCTTTCCAGCTAAAAGGTTTCATTTCTGGGAATGGAATAATATCAACCTGAACCCCCAAACTTCGGACTACTCTGAGTCAACAAAGTTCTGTAACATATCAAAAACAGCTAATTTATTTGATATAGAAGTAACTAAGAGTGCAGCATTTTGGATTCTAAGGGAAATTATGGTTTAAAATGTATGTGAGGAGGGGCTCATGTAGCACCTGGGATCAACTCCTTAAAGCAACTGTTTTCTTATCCAAGAATCACAGGGCTGCCATCTGTAATATGATCCCGGGTAAAGGCATCTTTGGTTAAAAAAGAGAGGCCTATAGATCCTTGGCAATCATTATGTTGGAAATACAGTACTGTTGTTTCCTTTGAAACAAAACTGCTCCATATTCATGAATTGCTGCAACTTTTGAGGGCAAATGTATCTTTATCACTTTTTAAAAATCGGTGTTGTTTGGCTTAGCAGTAGTTTAAGAGTGCACATGGTATATGTAGTTTAAGAGTGCACATGGTCCATAGAAAGAAAGAGAGAGAAATACGTATACTCCACAATTAGTGATCACATTGTAAAAGGTCATTCTGGATAGCGAAATGGGCGGCATATAAATTTACCAAATGAATGAATGAAGTGATGAATTCCCAAAAGAGTATTATGCAGTCAGACATAACTGTATGGGTAATAGTTATAAAGGCAAACAAAGCCTACTTTGAAGTTAGCTTGGAAAGAAAGAGGAATACCATTGATCCATTCTGCTTGTATCCATTGCATACAGTATGATTGCTAAGAAATGAAACCTTTCCCCATTCCAGGTCAAGATACTTGTAGTTATACAATTATGATTATATACAGGTAGGAATTCTCTTTAGGACATACTGCTCACCCATCTCCAACTAATCAGCTATAGTGAGTTACATCTGGGTGAGCCATCACTGGTTTGGATTCCTTTGCTCTACATCATCTATTTTGGGAGGAAGAATTTTAATACATGAGCAAACTTCAAACAGAAGAGTGTAATTAATTAGGAGACTAGCGTATCCACCAAATACCCTTTCCCCACTTTGAATTGAGACAATTTCCTCAGTTCAAATGACGCAAATACAACCATTTCAATTCTGTATAATCAGTTATATTCTTGTTCTTACAATGACTGTAGAATAATTGGATACATACATACAACCAACCAACCAACCTTCTTTCAATATGTTCCATTAAAATTATAACTTTTAATGTGTGCTTTCCAACTGCAGGATTTACTTATTCCTGGATATGGTTCTCTTTGAACAGATTTTTGGCCTACAACAGAGTATTTTCAAACTACCCTAGGAAAGATTATTATAGTCAATTAAAATTTGCACTTATTATCAGCTCAGAAATCTTAAAGAAAACATTAGTCTCAAAAGCTGGTTTTCAAGACAATGAATTCTAAGTGCTATATAAAATTAATAATAATATGCATTTTAATCATTTAAAATATATACCGAAGATTCAAAAACACTATAGGAGCATACCATCAATTTTTATGATAGGTGTATCTTCTCTTTTTATTTATTTATGAGAGTTCTCAGCTAAATGGCATTGAGAGCAGAGGAAATTATATACATACACACACACATGTCATACTCCTGATTTATATTTATATCTGTATTTCCCTCTATTATGGTAACTAACAGAACATTACTTTTAAAATGCTAAAGGAAAATACTGTGGTTTCTATTTTCTTTAGCTCTTTTGGTATGAATAAGAATGTTCAGCAGTCAATTATCAAACCTATTTCTTTTTCTGACCATTTGATGAAAACGTCTGTCAGCTATACAGTAAAGTATGCAGTGGCATTGGCACATAGCCTTTGTGATTCCATTCTAGTTGGAAAAGCACAGGAGAAGCCTCCTACCTCTGATGGAAGAGCCCCTATGTACAACTTCACTGAAGCAACTTATACTTTTATCCTTTATCCTTATTTGCTGAGTACAATAAGGCACCTTATAGCTCAGCTGCTACCAAATTTTCTATTGTATCATGCTGCAATTATGACCATTGGCCTCCTTCTTCAACAGAAGCAGCTCATATCAGTGATTCTGGATTGTTTGCTTTGGAATAAACCAGAGATAAAAGACTTAATTTGATCTCAGTTTTTTATTCAGCCTTGAAAAAGAAACACAAAAGAGACTCAGAAAGGAATCCCCTGTTCAACAACTCAGTATGTTCCATCTGAGCAGCCTACAGCAGCTGGCTGCTCATTCATCATAACCATGAAAATGGAATTCCAGAGTTGTGGGAACATCAACAGAACTTCATATGTCACCAAGAACCTTAACTCCAAAAGTAGTTATAAGAAAAATGTTTCCTCATATCATTCTTATCCAATAATCAATATTGCTTATTACTTATTAATCAAATGCTTAATCACTTATCCCAAAGGATAAAACTGAAGGAATAGAAGAAGAAAACCACCCAGTTTTTCAAAAGATTATCTGAAAAGAAAATAGCTTTTTTTTTTTTGCTGTCTCTCTGTGTGTAACTTCTTCCTAAACTTCCTCCTGACTGGTTGATTGATCAATTATGTACCGGCACTCTATAGTAGGTTTCAGCTCCTAGCAACCAGTTAAATTGATTTTTCTCCATGACAAACTACCCCTAATGATGTTCTCATCACCACTGTGAGTCTACAGACTTTGCTGCTGGTTGTCATCTTCCTTCCCTTCCTCCTTTCTCAGCATTAGAGCCTTCTCCACATAATTAGTTCTTCACATAATGTGACCAATTGTAGATAATTTGAGTTTGTTCGTCTATTGTTTGAACAACTCTGGGTTTATTTGTTCAAAGAGCCATTTGTTTATTTTCTTGGCTGTCCAACATCAATTCTTCAATACCAAAGTTCCAAAGTATCAATACTCTTCCTATTCTGCTTCTTCAAAGCCCAATATCTACTTCCATAATTTCATAGAGAATACCATGGCTGATCTTTCCAGGTATAGACACATCATGGTTTTCTCCAACTTACAGTGTTGACTTTTGGAAGGAAGTCCTGCTTTTATAATTCTTTTCCATGCATGTACACCATTCATCACTATGACCTCAGTATATTTATAAGCCTCTTCTTTTCACAAACTATTTCTGGAACAGGTATAATCTCTACCATTAGAATACAAAGAAAATAAGACAGCCAGGGAGGACAAAATTATGCCAGTCTTTCAGACTGCTGTGTATATGTATCAGCTTATTACTAAGGACTGCTTCTTAACTGATTCCTGCATTGTGACGCAAAGTGAGCGCTTTAGAAAAATGCCTGCTGTGGAGCACTTTAGCAGGTTCAAAGCCAGAGGAGACAAATTATTCTAAATCATAACTCTGGATGCTTATTTAGGCACACCTAAAATGAAGCACCATACAGCTTATTGTGCTGGGGAAGTGTTAGGTACATTTTTGACCTTCAGTACTAAAAATGAATTATAGTGCAATCAAAAATAAATTAGTGCTTCACAGTACAGTTTCCCAACTCCAAGATGAGTATCATATTGACATTAGATTATGTTACAGTGTTTGAAATCTCACCCCAGGCTAACCTACTTGCATCAAAGAAACAACTGTATAGCTCATAGGAAGATGTATGTTACTGTAGTATCTTACCTCAACAGCTAAGCTTCATTTACAGAATATCTGCATTTGAGGTTGTATACTCTCCCCTTATTTATTCAACTTATATGCCAAATATATGTTAAGGGAAGATGGATTGGAGGGAAATGACTACGGTTTTAAAACTGGGGGCAGATACATCAATAACTTGTTCTACGCTAATAACACTACTCTGATAGCCAAAAATGCAAAGGGTTGGTAAACTCTTGTAATAAAAACCAAGGAGCACAGAGAAAAAAAAATAGGACTCAATTAAATAAGATAACGATAACAACATCACTTAGCCTTAAAAGTCACAATAAAGATATTGAGGTAATAGATAGTGTCTGTCTTTTAGGATCTACCTTAAAGGAACCAGCAGTTAAGAAATACACAGCTCTGATGGCCTTGGAAAACTTACTGAAATGCCATGAAGTATCTACACCTACAAAGATCAGAATCGTGCAAGCATTCTGATGGAATCTATGGATGCAAAAGTTGGATCTTGAAGAAACAGAAATATTAACTCTTTGGACATTGGTATATAGAAGATTCCTCAGAATGTCATAAATAGCCAAGAAAACAAATTACACTCTTTCTGAAATATCCAATTTTGGGGTTTTGGTTTTGAAGGATGATTTCAGATGAACAACACCAGTTCTAGCAGCTAAAAGATACTATGCACTTGCTCCATTTCCTGCGCCCCAATGTCCGAGTTTTTAATGTAAGGAAGAAAAAGAAGGAAGCTGCATTAGAAATATACAAGCAGTTTTGTCTCAAAATTATTATTTGCAGCCCTTCCAATAATATTTTTACAATGTTTCAAGATAAAACACTCCGAAATTTGGAATAACATCATATTACAATTTGAATTCCATATTTATTATATGTAACTGTTATTAGGGTATTTATTTTCTCTTTACATAAGATGGACACAGTTACAGAAACATAACTGTGGATAAGCCAAAATTTATTTATTTATA
>JANHJO010002043.1:66610-76793 GCA_032468235.1 Pseudoxyrhopus heterurus | reverse complement strand
ATAAGCCGAGGGTGGTTTTTTCAGCCCTTTTTGAGGGCTGAAAAACTAGGCTTATACTCAAGTATATACAGTATTTAAAATTCCCTAATACGAGTTTTCATATGATTTTCCTATATACATTCATACATGTTCATCTATAAACACATTACTATATATAAATTGGCATCTTTTCTTTCTGGGTTCAAGGAGAGCAACTAAGGCATAGCTGTTCCTTCTAACACAGGATTTCCTATATTTTTTCCATAATTTTAATATTGTATTTGCTTTATTACGTGGCTTTATTGAGTATTTTTGACGGATTCTTTTTTTTAAATGATATTTTGGTTTGTCAGCCACTCAGAGCTTTCAGGATTAGGCAGTATACAAGACAAAACAAAATTTAATTACAGGGACCAAGACAAAGCAGTGAACCTATAAAAATATAAATATAAAGCAACTCAACTGTGTATCTGTCTTAAAGATGGTTCAGCAGACCAAGTACCTTAAACGCCCCATAAATGTTTAGATAATAAGACAAGCTAAAATTAAAAGGAATTCAGCAGAATGTCAAATGTAACAACAAAAGCAGTGCTCTGTGGCACTGCTCCCTGCCCCTTTTAGTCCAGCAGTCTGTCCTCACGGTGGACAAATAACTAACTGCTCAAGGAATCCACTGGTTTCTCAGCAGATAGCCTTCAGAGGCAGTCACACTGCCATCAAGACTAATAGCTGTTGATCCCCATGACTGCTTTGAATCGATCCAACCCCCCCCCCTTTTTTTTTTAAGCCAAAGCAGGTAGGCTCTAAAATTTGTTTACAAATTCAGCATTTTCCCACACACTTATTTTTCCCATTATTTTTTTAGTCTGATGCAACAAGAGGACAATACTTTGAAGAAATAGTTAAACCTTTGTACGATTTTGCCAGCAAAGCATCATTCTTTATGAAATAATCTAGTCTACTAACCTGGCTTTGCATATTAGATAGGATATGTCATTGTAATTAGTTGAAAATAATTAAAATAGGTTTAAGCAAAAGACAACTGCAACATGACAATCATTTAGTAATGTGATAGGATGACATATCATTGCATTCACCCTAATCTATATGTTACTAAAACTACTATATAATGTCTGTTTTGTTTGTACCCTTCAATTGGGTGAAGCAGAGCATTATAGGACAATATATTTTTTTTACCAATGAGATATCCCTTGGGTTAACTTCAGGGAAACCTCAGATCTGAAAATGAAGTGATTTTTCTGCTTTCCAGAGCCAAAGAATATGTCTTTGTTTTTCAAATTTGAGTTCTGTCTCAAAACTCATGTTTTCTGGGTGAATTAAAGACATACTTAAAGAGTCCCTAAAGGGGGCGTGCATAAGTGCACCAGCGTGCCTACCGTCCCTGTCCTACTGTTTCCTTTAATTACTTATATGTAATTCTTTGTTCATGTTTTATGTTTTCCACTTTTATATATCTATATATGTTTTTGACAAATAAATAAAATAAATAAATAAAATAAATAAATAAATAAATAAATTGAGTTCTACCACCAATTCTGAGATATGCCTTGGGATAATTCCTCAGGGAAACTTTGGATTTGAAAATGAAGTGATTTTTCTGCTTTCCAGAGACAGAGAAACATGACTATGGGTATCTCTTTCAAGTTTTGAAATGGCCTACAGAATGCATTCAAAACCCAGGACCCATAATTCCTGCAGGATTGAAATTTGGCAAAGTTGTGGTCATTTCAATGCTGCCATGCTGCTGTGCCACAGCACTGCTGCAGTCAGCCACAGTCAATGGTCACCATTTTCAGCACTCTCTGCCAACTTCCTATAAGAAAGTAAATGGGGACGCTGGCAGGTATTTGCTCCTGTTCCCACTGCTTTTTTGCCTGCTTAGGTCACTTTGTTTCTTTGTTTCGATAAAGAAATGACTCTGAAATGATGATCCAATGGGTCATGGGTTGCCTAATATACTTTAAAGCCCAATACAGAACCGCATATAGTACATAGATAACACAGGGTTCTATTTCCATTGTGAAAGTTAGTAAATATAGTATTTCCATTATAAACAGAATTCAAAATTCAGAAGTCTAAAATTTGTTCATTTGGAGATGAATTATTGTGTAAGAATTGTTATATAAATGAAAGTACATGACAGCAGAGGTGTATGTAAGTAGTCCTCGACTTACGACCACAGCTGAACCCCAAATTTCTGTGGCTAAGCAAGACAATTGTTAAGTGAGTTTTGCTCCATTTTACAATCTTTTTTGCTGCAGTAGTTAAGTGAATCATGGCAGTTGTTAAGTTAGTAACACAGTTGTTAAGTGAATTTGGCTTCCCCAGTGACTTTGCTTGTCAGGTCTCAAAAGGGGATCATGATGTCAACAGCTGATTCCTCCCCCTCCTCCAACACTGTCTCTATCTCTCCCTCAGAGTTGGAATCGGCTGCCAGATCAGCAGCACGCTGCGGAACCACAACATACCTATAATCTGAACCACTGACCTAACCGTTTCCAAAAGATGCATTTTTTTATGTGACAAGAAAAATGTAATTTATGGAGAATAATCCTATTGATCAGACGTAATTAACTACATTTAATTTAATTTATATTTTTCATTCAATTACATTACATTTTGTTTTAGTCTGGTCCTGTTCATTCTTTGTCTAGGCCTATCCTCTTTATCAGAGTGCAGCATCCATTATTGAAAGCCAAATGCTGCTCTTAATTCCTGACACAATATCCCGCACCATTAATACAGAGCATTATCCAAATTTGTGCTGGGATTCAGATCTTAAGATATTTCAATGAAATTAGTAGGATAACTTAACTACATAATTTATAAAGTAGGATCGCTTCATTACTTCGTTATGGAATGAGTGTTATGTTATGCTATTCATAGTAAATTTTGAACTAGCTCCCTCTGAGCTAGTTTCACAGCATATCGATTTTTAGGGCTATTGTACACAACAGGCACATAACTTGAAAACTGTCTTTTAAAAGCAGGATCAAAACAATGGCATCTTAGAAATTTAGGCTCAAGTCTGATAATGTTTATTATGGAAAGCAGATGTGATTATGAATCAAATGCTATCTCATGCCCTTAAAATTGTGCTGCTTAAAAGGTTCCCGGCAACCCACCTTCGAAGCTAATACCCTGTACAAATTGTATAGAAATAAATTATTTTTAAATCCAATAGAAAGTTGAGCAACTAATATTATCTGTTGTGTATTTGATTTCTTTTTCATCATGTTTCAGGCAGTTCTATTCATTTTGGTTGCCATTTCTTATTGTCTCATCCATTTGGGTGATCTTCAGTTACATTCACTTTTCCAAGTCTGCCCTGATTAAATTGGAAAATTAGTCTGCCTTCTGAGACCACAGCCTTGGAATTTTCCATTCAGATGAAATGGTCCTTTCTGGTATTATACAACTTCCTTAAAGCAACATTTCATTTGAACTGGACGAAGAATCTAAATTTTCTCAGTAATTTAAAATAGGGGTTGACATTCTCTAAACATTACCAATTCCCCTTTCTCTCTTCCCCAGATTGTAATTTTTACAGCCTCGTGTCCAGCTGTGCAGCATTTGACCACTTACTTAAGGGTCAGGCATATTAACTCTCAGAAAGATCGGACAAATGGCCATTTAAAAATTAACCAGACCACATCATCTCAGATCTCCATTACTTCAGCTTTAGACTGGATGTTTTTTATGTGATTACCTTTAGAATCTTTTAACCCTATATTATTATGTCCTGAAGGTTTATATTTATCTGCATAACAAATATAAGCTAATGCCTTTATCAGTTCCAAGATTCAGTAGGGTTAGGGACAACAGGAGTTTAATTTGTTTCTTCCTTTAATTTCTTTATTTGAAAAAAAATCAAGTGTGATGTTGACACCAATTTGATCTTTTTAGAAATAATAGAAAAATATTTGTTATATAACATTTGCAAACTCTAGATATCCCTTTAATATATAAACTAATATTAGAGTACTTCATGTCAAATGAAGACATAAAAATTATTTAATGTGCTTCCACATTAAAGGTTCTCATGACATAAAAGTATTATTGCGGACTAGACATTACACGACAAAATAGAAAGCTATTGCTGGGAAACACAATGTTAAACTACGTATTTTGGAAAAAAAGTTTGGCAAAAGTTCATATCTGTACTGTGAAGTGTTTCAAAATGCTCACAAATGACTGCCTAAAATAAGAAACTGGGAATGGCTGGCATGAAGAAAAACACATTTCAAAACTATAATATTAAAGCAAGTGAATACATGTGTTAGTTGAATCCCAAAAATGTTGCTTATGCTTACATAAGGAGCATTTTGTGTTCATTTAATCAAGAGACACGTCCATCATAACCTAAAGTGCTTCTAAAGTATCATTTCATTTCAAAACAAAACTCTTGTATGATAAAACAAGTATTTTTATGATGAGGAAAAGTAATAGAACGAGGTCTAAACTTCTTTCAGGTCAAAGAAATATTGTATATAATTAAATCCAAATTAACACATTTCATTTTACAAGTATAAAGCTCAACTCTTTTCTTAACTTTGTGTTAAGAATTAAAACTTATACTGTAATCAGTGGAAAAAACATAATTGCCAGACATATAAGTGTAGATGAGAGCATACTTTATATAAATATGATCTATTATTTTTGGCACCACACTTTATCTTCTCATTATTCATAATTCTGGCAGCATACTATATGTCTGGCCATAAAATAAATAGAACTGAAATCTTGCCTTTTTTTCTGAAGGGAAAAGAAATATAATTTCCACTACTTTTACTGGAAATTATAATATTCTTGGCATATTCTTAAACAGCCATTAGCTTCCTAGTTTTGGTAAAATCTTAATTGATAAAATTTAGAAAAGGGAAAGAGAGTTAAGATCTCTTTATATAGAGATCCTAAGTACAACTGACTGAAATAAATTAATTTCACCAAGAAAAACAGAAATACCTTTCTCTTAGCAAGAAAGACAGATCCATTAAAAGCTTCCACAATACTGTTCAAGCACATCATTAGTGGAAATAAAATTAATACCATAACTGAGCACAATGTGTTTACATAATTTACTATACAAAAACCAAGCCATAAAAATGCTCTTTTAATACAAAGTAAATGGCAAACTTTGCAACTAAAGACAGAAGAATCAGAGGGCAGACACTGAAAACAAAGCAAGGCCAAAAAAATTGGGAATTATCCCAAGTGCTAGTTAGGAAAAAATATGTGGAAGCCCAATAGGATCCAGGAAATTCTTTTGTCAAGAATATTAATGTCCTTCAACCAAAATGTTTTACCGGGTAAGCAAAACGCTCGTGACAAAAGATTTTTTCTTTTTTTGTAATGCATGGGGCTTTCACGTTTTTTTTTTCTTACTGGAACTTGGGACACTCTTCTCCCTTTTTAAGTTTTTTGAAATGAAAAGATAGGGCTGATCACAAACACCATCTACTCATGTATGACAGTGAGATCATTTATTTCAGTTGAATTTAGAACTGTTTTGAATTCAACAACCTAAACTCAGATGGGACCCAAAGCTCCTTTCCTTTCCCTGTATTTTAATTCTCTTATAATAAAAGATATATAATCACCTTATAATTTAACAGATAGCTATGAAACACTCCAATTCAACATCATTCATAACTATGGTACTAGTTTCTTAGTGTTTTAGGCATATAAGATTATCTTATTTGCTGCAGAGATGCAACTTTAATACATTCCTGGAAAATTTACACACAAGGTTTTCATAAATAAAAAAATCTGAATCATGATGTTTAGACTCACATACCCTTTTAACTGGGGGAACTCTTCTAATAATAAATGAAGAAATTCCTGGATAAAAATAACGAAATACTGTTATTGTTAAAAACAACCACACATAGCAACATTTTAAAACTATTCATTTGACATTGAGTATTCATAAAAGGTAGATGTACTTATGAAATTCTAAGCCACATTAAAAAAAAGCAGATATAAGAAATGTCAAGTTTTAACAAGTACCTTCCTCAAATACAAGGGCAGTACATTATATTTCCATACATTCTCATAATCAATTTAATATAATCACCAAATATTACAGTATACAAAATGGCAATGAGAGGATTAAATATAACTACCCAAGTTTCCCTGAAAATAAGACCAGGTCTTATATTAATTTTTGCTCCAAAAGATGCATTAGGGCTTATTTTCCAGTAAGGTCTTATTTTCAGGGAAAACCGGTACTAAATGCTTTCATTTGGCTGACAATCTTAACTGGGGCTTATTTTTGAAGTAGAGCTTATATTACGAGCATCCTGAAAATGCTATCTTATTTTCCGGTTGGGTTGGGGAAACAGGGTATATGTATGGCTAGTTACAATTCTATATGTTTCTCTGTTTATATATAAATTAAAGTTACAGTTATATTTTTATATGTGACATTTAATCTCCTGTTTGTGATCTTTAGGTGTAAACTTGCGTACTACTTATCTGGTAATTTCAATATCATCCAAAGACAAGTGGACAATAACTATAGGCCAGGATAAACCCAACAATTGCAGAAACATGAACAAAAATATTATACATGTATATGAAGAGATAAAAACATATCCCATTATGAGGTGTACATATGCTCAGATCAAGGAAATGCCGAATGACTATTGAAAAAGGGAAGAAATGAGAAACGGGCTAGAAAGAGTGGAAGTAAAAAAAAAAAAAACCTTGCAGAACTACATTCCACAGGATAACACAAGACAATGGAAGATTCCATTGTATTATGTAAGCTATATTTTAGAAGTTGAAGAGTTAATATTTGAACAAAAGAAGGTAAGCTGGCCATCGAGATATTTAAGTTGTGTAACCTGGTTACAAATGGCATCTTTTTCACTTTCATAATACAAAATACAGAGATGCAGTTGAGGAGTCCAATAGACCGGGGTAGAGCTTCCCTGATTATTTTTATTATTAAGAAAAGCATACTTCTGTCTGCACAGTTCTTTGTATCTGTAGCCTAACTGTATCTTTGGCTATGTAAAGATGTCACAATATTTTAGAGAGTAGTACAACATTTTCCAAGCTGGATTAGTATTCAACTGTATTATAATTAGTTTTAAATGTGTTAATATATTTTGAAGTAAATCAGTCAGATACTGCTAACTGTAAAAAGATATAAATAATGTAAATGTTTTATGTCTATAAAATCAATTACACAATTACACAAGATTATTACATGAATTCTTAATTCACATTTTTATGCCCAAAATACACTAGTAGTTTATACATTTTTTTTTAACAGACTGCTGGAGAAACCAAAAACGAGTATAATCAAAGGCTCTCCAAACTAAGCATATAATTTAAAATGAAATACAAATGCAATTATATCATAGACTATAGATTTTTTTCCTGGTGCAATTTTTAATTATTGAAAAACATATTTTAAAAATCCTATGGATATATATAAAGTATGTGGCTAGTTTCAGAATCCTAATATGTTTTCAGGCTTATAAATATGTCTTCTGAAACATCATTATAAAAACTCCGTGCTGCTAGAAAAGTACTTTATAAGAACACAGAAACTAAATTTTAAAACATGATAAAACATGTATTTTAAACACGTACCAATGACATTAGGTATGAATTAGCTAATATACACATTTAGCAGCTCAATGTTACATTTATTTCTTTATTTGACCAGATGTTATAATGAACATATTAAACTCAGCAAAGGTATCCATTTTTCATCACCAAACTAAACGTCAGCCTTAATTACACAAGTGGAATCAGCACTTCAAATTCATTTCTATTTATTTATAGTTACCAGCACTCCATCTATAACACAAATTTCATCAAAAAAATATTATTCAGTAGATTCTCTAGAAGAAACCAGAATGAACTCATTTTTTAAACAAAAAAAACTCTTCCTAAAGTTCCATACTTACTTTCTACTCAACTAAAATAAACAAAACTACTATTAAAAATATAACTGAGCTTGCAGTCAAAACGAAGGGGAGAAAAGCAAACTGATTAATGCTTCACATGTGAAGTCATTTCCTTGCACCTGTGGCTCAAATCTAGGAAAAATACTACAAATGCTGCTAGAAACAAGACTAGTATTCAGAATGGGAGAATTATTTATTTTTTAGTTATTATACTGTCGTTTTCATGCTCTTAACTGGTAGGAATTCAACCTGATTTTTTTAAACATTAAAACATTGCAATACTTTTATTTATTCATATTTGTTTAAAAATCATAGTCCTATTTAGATATGAACCCTGTGACTTGCTTAAGATTTCAGATAATTGTTGCTGCTCTGTAGTGCAAAGAATGAATGAATTCAAATCTAATTGCCAGTCACTGAAAATCCTGACACGGATTCCTGCCGACTTATTTGTATAGGCATAGTGCACTTTAGCTAAAAAATAAAACAAAAACAAACTTGTCCGTTTGTATGATGTAACTGCCCCACCCTTTGCAGTGCCTAGCTGCCAAAAGTAGTATTATTAAAAGTGCTGCTAGGGGCCATAAAATGGTTACCTGCCCCTGATCTCATCTTGCAACAGAAGTGAACATATGTCAGGATGAATGAAAAAAATTGCAGTCTCTCTAGCACATAGACAGATCCATTGCATGCGCACAAAAATCTAAGCCTGTGTAAACATATTGTCTGAAAGCACCATGAATCAAAGCTTAACTTGCAACCTTTTGGAGTACAATTAGATGAGTGTTAGGATCAAAGATAGGGAAATGTTGTTTTCCTCACTCTTATGAGATTTTGTTCCATTGTTTGTTGTGACATGAACATGTGGAATCTGGGACTTCAAAACCGTATGCCACAAGTCCAATTTCCTATTAGGGAGAATGCTGAATTGCGACTCTTGAGTAAGAAAATATTCTTACCACATCTAAATAACTAAAAAGTAAATTATTTGATATTAGCTTTAAAATCTAATTTGTAAACATTTGCTTCTAGGATAAGAGCAAGAATGAAATGTTTCATATGGTGAGACAGCAGCTGGGGAATTTATAAACCAGATTTCACAGCCGGCTGCTAGGCAAAAAAGAAAATGACCAGCGGATTAGCATCTCCATTGTAACATGATCTTACTACAATGACTAATAGCCTTATGAGCTGAGATCCTCCAATGTTTTGCAATATTTATGTAATTTGCTAACCAAATTGATTTAATATCAGGCTAGCAGAGCTAAGTGAAACAAATTGAAATCTCTTACCTCTTCAGTACTGTTCACATAACAGAAATAATGCATGGTGTTAGCTGGTGTATAGTTAGATTGCGGTACTATACTTTTCTCATTTGCAATTGAATCTTATTTAGCAACATATAAGCACATTTAATTAGGGATGCGGTGGCTCAGTGGCTAAGACACTGAGCTTGTCGATCAGAAAGGTCGGCAGTTCGAATCCCTGGTGTCGCGTAAAGGAGTGAGCTCCTGTTACTTGTCCTAGCTTCTACCAACCTAGCAGTTCCAAAGCATGTAAAAATGCAAGTAGAAAAATAGGGACCACCTTTGGTGGGAAGGTAACAATGTTCCGTGCACCTTTGGCGTTTAGTCATGCTGGCCACAGGACCACGGAGAGGTCTTTGGACAGTGCTGGCTCTTCGATTTTGAAATGGAAATGAGCACCGCCCCCTAGAGTCGGGAACAACTAGCGCATATGTGCGAGGGAACCTTTACCTAAGCACATTTAACTCTCCAAGATTTACTGTTAAGAAAATATATTTATGGCTGAGCCATAAAATAAACTAAGCATTATCATCACTATAATGTTGAGCAAGGCATGATCAGAAAAATTGTTGGGTAATTCCAGAGAAGTTTTTTATTGTGCAATCATTGTAAGTTTCTAGTGATAATATATACCTTGATTTGTAGGTCTCTAATTCTTTTCTCTAGGGAGAAATCTCACTTGCCTACTAGAAAAAATCTAGTAACAAGTGGAAGGACAGAATAACTGCATATAGTGGAAGTCTTGGTGCTCTCTGAGATTGGTTGTTTGCTTGCAGACATTTCATTACCCAACCAGGTAATATCATCACTGCCTACAAGCTAGGCTCCAGCAATATGTGGACCGAGAACTTCCAGAAGTACAGGCAGGATTTCAAAGAGGCAGAGGAACTAGAGATCAAATTGCCAACATACGCTGGATCATGGAGAAAGCTAGGGAGTTCCAGAAAAACA
>JANHJO010002043.1:52246-64804 GCA_032468235.1 Pseudoxyrhopus heterurus | reverse complement strand
TACCATGTTATATCCATGCCCCGCTCATCCAACTCCTGTTTTGTTATAAGCTCACCTTTTGCATTCAAAATATCTTTGTATCTTAAAATTTTGTCCATATTAAACACACTTGGCTATGTAAGCACTTCTATTGTGAAAGCCATCCTGGAATTTTCAAATACTGTTGATCTCTAACTTTTTCTCATATTAATAACAAAGAATTTCTTATATAATGTCTCTTAAAATAACACATACACCTGCATTTCTGAACACACTATACCAAATCACAAAATTCGAGCAGGTTTATATAAGATATTTTGGGGCTTTGAAAATGTAATATCAGCATTTTAAATTTCTGTGCATAAACATTTGGTTTCCAATAAGAGCATTAAGCATTCTGACCTTTAGGTAATGAACCTGCATGAAGATTTTTTCAGCATTGAGGCCATGTTTGACTACAGAAGAACCAGATTCAGTTACTTTGCCTGTTTTCTCTTTGTTTGGCCTAAAAGGGTATAAAACAGTAACAGTAATTAAATTAAATTAAATTAAATTAAAATCATGTTAGACGAAGTGACAAAAATATATTTATTATTTCATAAAATTTCATTATCAAAACACTTGATTAAAAACAGGAACAGCATAATATTTAATTCACAGACTCGGTTCTGAAACCTCTGTTCAATTAAACTCTCTTCGCGGAAAAGTAGTGCAATGATACAATTTTTTACTGTAATATTGTGTGCATGGCTAAATAAACAGCTGACACTGAACTAATAGCCCAAGTTAAGCTGCTGTGAAGCTACTTAACTCTTCTCCCAGACATTATATCATATCGTGTGGCATTCTGTTAAGATATGTTATATAGACAGGGTCATCACATCATAGCAAAGGGAAATGAGAAGAGATGGAAACATTCTAAATGAGAAGGGGGAAAATCCAGCTACAAATTTTGATTGCTTTTATCCAAACTTCACTTTAGCAGCTCACAAGGTCGTATCTATCAAGTAAAAACATCTTATTTCCTCTATGTCTACCATGTTTAAAATGTGCCAGGTTTTTCCTCATTTTTCTTCTATTTTATAATTTCTTCCTTTAAAAAACAATGATATACTATGTTTTAGTCTCCAAATTTTCATTCAGGTCTGCAAGATCCTCTACCAGTTCTGATTGATAAGATTCTTCATCAATTAATGGTCACTACCTATAGCTCTGCCAGAAATGCATTCATTTACAGAATTTTTATACTAGCCCTATCATTAAATTGTTCTGTTTACAGCATAGATTTAAACACACAGACCTTGTGCTGCTATAGTTCAAATGATATATATATGCTTCATCATATTTCTCAAAGTAGCTGAAATGTGGTTTTAAAAATTCTTTAATCACAAATTAAAATGTAATTGAATTGAAAGGGTACATAAAAGCTACAAGGTCCAACTTCGTTCAGAAATGCAAACTGAAGCATCTGGCTGTCCATCTTCCACAGTTAGGCCTCTATCACAACAATCCATACACACACACAAACATGTATACATTGTAACAAAAACAGCCACCACAAGTCACCCTGTCAATCAGCAGCTGCATGGAAGCTAATGATAAGGCAGCCTCTTCTATCCACATATATTATCAAATGGCACTGTTGGAACTATGAGAATTGAATTTGATTATTTAAATGGGAAGGGAAGCTAGGCATGTTGGAGGTGTGAATTAAACAGCACAGGCTCTTCAGTTCCTTATGATCTATTGATAACACTGGGTAGATAGAAGGCTAAGGATTTACCTGTGCTCCTTATTCACTATCACTCTACCTGATGTATGTCTAAGACTGTGCTTTTCAACATTAACAACTTTAATGACTTCAGCTCCCAGAATTCCCCAGCCAACATGGGTGACTTCCTTTAGCCTTCATACTCACACAGAGGATATGGTCTTAGACTCTCCTCCTCATAGGATATAGTTAGGTGGCCTAAAAATGTAATGCATATCATATACATCAATCTCCTTTCTATTATAATTATAAAACTGGCTTCACTAATTCTTGCTGGACTTAGATTTACGCTTTCAGGAACACCCATAATGTTTGAACAACTAACATGGAAGTCAAGCAGGAGCTGGGCACAGTGAAAGACTCTCAGGACAACTATCGTAGCAGAGAAATGTTAAAAGTAGAAAGCTTTGAAATCCCCAACTATGACATTATTTTGATCTAGTCACTTTCTTTGAGCTTAATTTAAGTGAGGAAGATTTTAAAAAGGAGGGGGGGATGTTCTTAAAACCCTCGTATCAGTTCTTGGCTCTAAGTTTGGAAGTTATATCAGCTAATGGAATCTCAGGATTAATATACATCTCTTTTAACATTGTAAACTATATAAAATGCATTTTGAGAAGCTCCCTGGCATCTCATCTTTGGAGGTGATTTCATCAAGGTTGTGTAGCCCTTTAGATCTGAGAGCAAAATGGAGTTTCAAAGATGAGGGACACTCATATTGCTCTTCTCGGCTATACAGATAATCCTCAACTTCTGACCAAAACTGAGCCCAGGATTTCCATTGCTATTCAAAGCAGTTTTTAAGTGACTTGCACCCCATTTTACAACCTTTTTTTGTCACAGTTGTTAAACTGTGTTAAACGAATTCCTGATGTTAATGACTCATGCTGTCATTAAGCAAATCTGGTTCTCCTCTTTGACTTTGCTTGTTGGAATCCAGCTGGGAAGCTTACAAATGGTGATCACATGAGCCCAGGACATGCAACTGTCATAAATATGTCAGTTGCCAAGTGCCAAAATTTTAATCACATGACCCTGGGGATGTTGGAATGCTCACGTGAAAAATGTCTATGGAGATTCTCAGTCATCCTGGTCATGGTTGTCCCAAAGGTGCTTTTTCAAGAGGCAACTGGACTTTCTGGTTTTTCTTTGAAGACATTTTGAGCTGAAGAAGCTTCTTCGATGAGAAGTAAAACATCTTCAAAGAAAAACAAAAAAGTCTAGTTGTCTCTTGAAAAAGCACCTTTGGGACGCTCATGTGAAAAATGGCCATAATGGTCATGCTGCCCTCTCTAACTGCAGCCCGATGCTAGAAAAAACAGATTTTCACCTTTGAATCTGAAGGCCAGAAAAGACTTATCACTTAGATTTCAACATGGGGAGAGGTTTATAATCAATTCCCTGCATACAGTCCTTGTATGAAAAGTTTAATTTTCAAACTGGGGTGATTTGAAAACCAACGTGGAATGAATTTCAGTGGATATACTGTTTCAGAATAAAGTCCTTCTCTGCACAGAGACTTCCTATACACAATTGTCTAGACTAGAGATTTGGGCTGCAACCTTCTGTGAAGCATTACACATAAATACATGAATAGCAGTATATTCCAATCTGAATTCCATGCATAACTATGCATGCTATTGGAAGGCTGGAGTCATTCAATGGAATAATAAAACGCAAGCAAAGCCAACCATGAATTAACCATTTCTCTGAACAATTTCATAGAAAGGGGTTTATACTTTTAAGACTTGGAGCGTAAGCACAGGTAAACTGTAGTGCCAAATCCAGCTTCAAGTCTGCATTCAACAGTACATAATAGAGTCAGTATGTTTTAGAACCAATCAGTGAATTTCACATTTAAGAAAGAAATTTTAGGCTGAAGGAAAATAGATAGATAGATAGATAGATAGATAGATAGATAGATAGATAGATAGATAGATAGATGTAGTTCTAGCTTAGTTCTAGATGTAGATAGATAGATAGAGAGAGAGAGAAATATAGGTATATAAATAAGTCTTCCACATATTAATATTCTTGGTATTCTCTGTGATGGTTCTGCAGAAAACAGAAAACTCTCTCCAACAGAATTTGTGGTTCAAATAAATAAATGAATTATGTGAGAAAGGGAATCTTTTATTCTTTTCTGGAACAAAACATTTAAGACAGTTAAGTTTCTTTTTATGATTCCAGTAGCAACTTAAAGCCAAAACTTATATAGTCAGAAATAAATCCCACTGAGTTGTACAGGATTGCATTCCAGATTTATTTTCTTTAATTTGTCATCACTATCCTTACATCACTTTGGCTCATTCAAATTTTCCAATATCCTCTTTGGGGAAAAAAATGCAATGACTTAATCTGATCATTTGGATATGCTTAGTTTTCAGAGGAAAAACAACCTGGAAGGGGAAGACACAGCCAAAGTAAGCAGCTTGAACTATACCTTAAAACCTGTAGATCCCCTTCTGAATTCTGCACTTCATCCATAAGACGGTGCCAGCGCAGCAAAGTTTTCAGCTCCTGTTGCTCTTTTGCTTCAGTGACTGACAGCTGCTTGGGACAACAAACATACTGTTCAGTGTTAAATTTTCTCCTGATTTTTTTTTTAAATTTCTGAATGGAAGCGTAACAAAGGTTATGTTGTACTGTTAATATAATTTATGTATAAATTTGCATCTGTATCTGGGCATATATGTATACACAAACACATTATTTACACATACACCATGTATTTAAACACGGTAGGACAGAGGAATAACAGAGGCTTTGCAGAAGTGAAACTAACTGTTCCAAGTATTAATTTGGGAGAGATTTAGTTCTAATAACAGTTTATCTGTGCATAAGTAATATTGCTCTAGGGTTCCTTTATGTCTTCAGGCTGTCTGGAATATTTCTCTTTTTAGATAAATGCAAGTTGTTGCTGCAAAGAGAGAGTAGAACTTCTGCATAAAGAGAAAAGCAAACAAAGCAACTTCACAGAATGTATTATATAAATGTGTGTCTGCCTGTATATGTACATTTGTATGTGTGTGAATCAACATGATGTAGTGGTTGAGGCACCAGGCTAAAACTGGGAGACCAGGAATTCTAGTTCTGCCTTAGATATGAAACCAGCTGGATGACCTTAGGCCAGTCACTCTCTCTCAGCCCTAGGAAGAAGGTAAGGGCAAACCACTTCTGAAATCTTGACAAGGAAACTGCAGGCACCAGTCCAGGCAGTTGCCAACACTGTCTCGAAGGCACCCCCACCTCCTAAGTTTAGAGTTCTCTGATTTTGCAAGCAAAGTGCCCCCCACAAAAAAGAATGAATGGGAAAGTACACCAAAATATCAGCAATTGAGGCAGGTGTTCTAGTCATGACGACTTGCAGATTCAATTTTCAGAGTCAATCTCAAGATGGAGATTTCAGACTGAAAGTTATTAATCACTACTAGATGTTACAGGCATCAAATTATTCATGGTATACTAGACTGAAGAAATAATGGCTACTTTTTCAGTTCTGAAAGTATGAAGGCCACCTGAGTCTCAGATTTACATCCTGTCGTGAATGGCTTAGCAAAGTGATACTGAACATTTTTTTAAAAACTTCAAGATAGACTTCAAAAGAAAACGGAACTCACGACTTGTATAGAATATAAGTAGAGATTTTAGCAGGACTACCATCAGATCAAAGAAATTTTAGTAAACTAATTTCATACTATTGGTCAATTAATGATAGGCTCCCCAAAAGAAGAGAGATATATGGTGATTCTGCCAGGTGGATATACAGGTAGTCTTCGACTTACGATCACAATCAAGCCCAAAATGTCTGTTGTTAAATGAGACATTTGTTAAATGAGGGTTACCCCATTTTACAACATTTCTTGTCACAATTGTTAAGTGAATCACTGCAGTTGTTAAGTTAGTAAAACAGTTATTAAGTAAATCTGGCTTCCCCATTGACTTTGCTTGTCAAATGGTCGCAAAAGGTGATCATGTGACCCCAGGACACTGCAACTGTCATAAATAGAGTCCTTTGGGAGTTGGGCGGCATATAAATACAATAAATAAATAAATAAATATGAGTCAGTTGCCAAGTCTCTGAATTTTGATCACGTGACCACGGTGGTTAAGTGTGAAAAATGATCGTAAGTCACTTTTTTCAATGTCGTCGTAACTTTGAATAGTTGCTAAATGGATGGTTATAAGTTGAGGACTACCTGTAATACAATTTATTGGCTTTTTTAAAAATCTCAAACAAGATACATCTCCACCATGAGTCAGACAGCAAAAGCATTAACGCTGTAATATGCTGCTCTATGTAAAATAATATTTTTTTACAAATCTGTTATCCACTTAAATGGAAACAATGTTAAATATTTCAAACATTTACTAATGGAAGAAATTAAATATTTCAAGTCCTGTTGTATAAAGATGTGCTCCTGTGTGCACTAATGTATGTTACATGTTGCACACAGATGCTTGTCCTATCATATACAGTGGCTGTAGAATAATGCTGCTAAGCTAGTTTTTAGAGTGACTATTGAATGAATAGCAATAATCTTTCATATCTTACAAATGAAGGCGAATATATGTTTCTCAGGATAATGTTGCAGGATCCAATCGGGGTCAGTCACCGGGACCAGAGGTTTTGTCTTCCAAGCTTTCGGACTCGTGCTCAAACCCATTGACAGGGAACTTCTCTCCAGCAAAGTGTGTGCTGTTCTGTGGTGTGGTATATATAGGGTGCCTGTTGTATGTGGCTGGGGTGTGTTGATGGCTGGCTTTTAAGTTATTGGCTGTTGTTTGCTTGTGCTGCCTAGCCCTCGCCTTCTAAGTACATGATATGCTAGTGGTAAATCAGCACTCCTGTTGGCTGATGAGGGACCTGGTTTTGTGCTTGCTCATCCAACAATCTTAGTAGCTACAAAGTTGAGAACCTTGCTTGGTACTAACCACTTAGTACCAAGCAAGCCAAACAGCTGGAGGCAGGTACCTACATGGACAATTCAAGCAGAACTACAATCATTTGTCACAAGATATCTGCGTACATTCTGCCATACATCAAAAACATTTTGGAAGCTGTAGAACACAGCTTCCAACATCTGCAAATGGGCATCACAAACCACGCAAAGGCTACCATACGAGGACAAATTATGCATTATAAAGATTGCTTGGAGGTGGGAGATATTTCCAATGTAATCTACTGAATCGCCTGCGTGGATTGTCCCTGTGACTATGTAACCACCAGATTGCAAGAACACAAGTGAGCTGTCAAACAAGAAGACCCAAACTCACTGGTAGCGTCACACTGCAATGAACAAGGACAGACATTCAATATTGCAGGTACTAAGATTGTTGGCTGAGCAGGCACAAAAACAGCCAGGGAAGTGATTGAAGCCTGGGAAACCAGGCCCCTCATCAGTCAACAGGAATGCTGATTTACCATCAGCGTATCAAGTACTTCAAAAGCGAGGGCTGGGCAGCACAAGCAAATGACTGCCGACTTAAAAGCCAGCCATCAACACACCCCAATCAGCATCTAAAAAGCCACATACGACAGGCACCATATAAATACCACACACAGAACAGCACACACTCTGTTAGAGAGAAGTTCCCTGAAGATGAGCTCTAACATGAGTCCAAGAGCTCAGAAGACAAAACCTCTGGTCCCAGTGACTGACCTAGAATGCATCTTTCATATCTTCTTTCAGAACTTTGATTCTTTATTTTGTAAGCCACCAGAGTCATCTTATAGGGGACATGGGCAGCATAAAAATTTAATAAATAGTAAATAAATAAATCAAGAAGGTGGAGACTTCCATAAATAACGAGAGAAGAACTCCATAAATAACTAGAAAAACTCAATCTTCAAAATCAAATTGGGGATGGTTGAAAAAAATCAGAAAGTGAATATAATAATTAAAAGATTAATTTAGCAAGATGAGAGACAACTTTGAAAGTTAATTTGATGGGGTTAATTTGAATGACTTGGGATAAAAATCACTCAAGTGAAATACATTAATCTGAAATTTGTGAAAGTAGTAAATGTATAGGTTCTAGATAAATTAATGTTACAGTAGAGATTAAGTCTTGAATGTTTGAAGCCAAATTAATTAAACAATATTGAATTCAGGAAATGTGATGGTGAATTTTAAACACATAATACAAATACAAGAATCATTGGGGGAAAAATCCTTATGTTTGGGAATTTGGGCAACCCATTTCTCTCTCTAACTCAATCTCATCTTATGTAATGCTCTATAGGAGCAAAGGAAAGGCTTGGTAGTTAGGAATTCTGCATGCTTTTGCTTTTTATTCAGTCACTGGCACTGCGGATGTCACTTGTCTCCATTAGATATTTTGTTTCATCTAAACATGCTTGGGAAGCTTACGAGCAGGACATGACAGAAATTTTATTTGGCTGTTTGTCCTAACTTTCCTAATCTAGTTGCTCCTAAATTTTTTAAACCCGTCAGACATAATCACCAGGATTATCTGTCAGATGAGTTCTTGCAAGCTGAGACTTGTTTTCAATTGCCTCTGACGTTTTCCAAACATCATGATTCCCCCTTGCCAATGATTCTTGTATTATGTGTCCAAAATGTTTAAGCTTTAGCTGAATTATTTGTGTTTCCAGTGATCAATCCTGTTTTACTTCTTCTAATACTAAAGACAAAACCTCTACACTAATCAGGAAAGCAAAGCATGAATAGAATATGGCAAAACAGAAGTGACTCCAGGTTTATTGATTGTTTGGCTATCCAACTCCCAAACCGCTTTGGGCAGCTTACAATTAGGAAAAACATAGAAAATACACACAGAGTCACACACAGAGAAACATATACACATAAAATATAGAATCTCTGGATGAAGATAATTCCAGAGGGCAGGAATTCCAGCAGACTTGGCATGTTTTCCAGGTGCCGTAAGATGACATTTCCTTAATTGATAAGATCAAAGATTGGCAAAGGAGTGAAACAAAGCTGCACACTCTTCCCCTATTTATTCAAGGAAATTCAGACTATGCAGAATATATATTGAAGGAAACTCGTGGATTGGAAGAAGATTTTGAATCTGGAGAAACAAACATCAATAACTTGTGCTATACTGAAGACACTACTGTGGTACCTGAAAGTGCAAATAATCTGCAGACTCTAACAATGAAAGTCAAAGAGTACAATGAAAAGATGAGATTAAGCTTTAAAATATAGCAAAAACACAATACTAATACCAACATGTACAGGAACCTGGCAATGAAGATATTGAAGGTGGATAGCTTCTGACTTTTGGGATCAATAGTAAAGGAACAATCAAGAAATAGGCTGCAGACTAGCAGTTGGCTGGATAGCAATGAAAGCTTTGGAAAAAATATTCATGTGTCAGGACGTATCTGTATCTACAAAGTTTCGAATCATGCAGAGAATGGTTTTCCCTGTGGCACTCTATGGAAGGGAAAGTTGGACTTTGAAAAAGGATCAAAGAAATATTGATACTTTTGAACACTGGTGCTGAAGAAGACTCCTGAGAATACCATGGATAGATAGCAAAGCACCAAACAAAAGGATCATACAGTAGAAGAAATCAATCTAAAGTTTTCACTCGAGGCATAAATGACTCAAATTTATGATTTTTTTGGATATATTATGTGAAGACCTAGTTCTCTACAGAAGGTTGTTAACTTTCAGCTCCAGGAATGAAGGAAATAAATTATCTGGCCCCTTTTCAGTTGGGTTTCAGAACTAAGATAGCTTTAATCACACTTGTAGTTAACCAGTGGCAAGACTAGGATGAGTGATGCATTCATCCTGGCTGTTATTGTTTCCACAAAGTCAGAAGACTGTGACATGCCCACTCCAAACAAATGTTACCTCAGGAATCCGGAAATAATCAAGAATCTGAGCCCGATTCTGCCAATATTATTCAATGTTTTTATATGTTTTTTAATTTTGTACACCGCCCTGAGTCCTTCGGGAGAGGGCGGTATATAAATTCTGTTAAAATAAATAAATAAATATAGACTTGGATCACCCTGATACTGATTGGCTTGCCTTGGATTCAAATGGAGAGCAGTGTGTTAGTTTTGGGCTTATATCCAAGCACCAACATTGGCACTCTTTTGTTTACAGTAATGCCTATTTCATTTAGTCTCTTAGCTTCTTATCCACTGTAAAATATCTGACACTCCTGTGATATAAGGTTCTCTTTCTAGTGCATTTCAGTTCACTGATTCTTCACATGTCAGTTATCATTTTGATATTGTCTCGGTTGTAAATGTCTGTTTTGCTTGCTTGGTAGAATGATGCAATAAGATGTTATTTCCTTCTCTAATTGACAGTATTTAGTCTGATTCCTCATTTATCGTGACTGTCTTTCATTGGTGGCCCTTCTGAGAAGTATAGCTCATAGCATAATTGGGATGTACAAGCATCTTAATGAACACAAGGTAGAAGTAGGAGTAATCCTTGTTGAATGTTTAGAAGTTTGGTTACTTAGCAAAAATAGATTAGAAGAACGGTGGGAAACCACCCCACTGTTTATGAAATTACAAATGATGAGAAATCCACACTGATATTTAATCCCAATTGCTACAGGTGATAATGTAGAAATGAATTACTCTACAAGTGAATTAATAGAACTGATGTGTAAAAGCAGTAAAATGTAGCCAACTCTACAACTTTCTAGAAGTGGAATGGAAAGAATAATTCACAACCTCTCTTGCAATTAGTTGCAAATCCCATATTGCCAAGTGGTTGCAAATCCGAAATTATCCTTCTGTGTTATTCAACTTTAAAAAAGAAAAGAAAAGAAAATGTAGAAATGAATGAGGTTAAGTTAAGCTTACCAAAATGTAACTGCTTGGTTGAAATGCAGAGCTAACTCCCAAACCTGAAAGTCATGAAGGGAAGGGGAATAGACAAAAATGCCTGGTAATAATATCCCTCCTTTCTTATGTCTCCTGAAACCCTAAGTAACAAAAAAAAAAATGCAGGCTCCTAAAATAATAGGAGTTGGCAACAGTGCTTTCTTTGAAAAGCCAAAAGATTGTGTCTTAGGATTCAATTTCTGGCAACTCCAGGTGAAGATGTAAAAGAATTTGATTTTGAAAAGTAAGAGATCTAGCACTGAGGATATTACCTAGTTTTGATAATGAAACATCTGCAAGAAAACAACCAAGCTCAGAGAGCACCAAGGACCCCTCACTTCAACCCTGAGCTACATATATTCTCTTTTAATGGTGAGAGATCTACTGCCATTGAGGGAAGATCAATCTCTCCTTATGTAATGCCCTCTATAGAAGTATAACTCCTGTTGGCTCTGAGTGGCAAGGCCACTACAGACACCATTTCCACTGTCAATCTGATTCAGTAGATGGCAACTTCGTACTTTCCTGTTGATTGCAGATCGAATATAGCCAGCTGTATAACGTTCTTGCAAGAACAGCTCACAAAATTTAGACTGCATCAATAGAAATATCAGTTCTAAATCACAGGGATTAATCATTTCACAGTGATCATACCCCAACTCAAACACATTGGGTTTAATGCTAGAGAAGGATTCAGACAACTGGAACAGTTCAGAGGACAGCAATGAGGATCAGGGCATTAAAAACTAAATCCTATGAAGAGCAATAGAACAATCAGAGAATGTTAAGACCTAGAGGGGTATGATAGCATTCTTTCGTACAGAAGAAGATCAGGATTTGTTCTCTATCCTTTCAAAGTTGCCAAGGTTGCAGACCCCTGGGATAGTGGATTGCACTTGATGGCTCTTTGCAGCTTCATGATGGTATGATTTTATCACAATATTAGAAAAATCCAAATTATTTTGTGGTGTTTTAATTCTTGTACAACTACAGAATAAGAGCTACAATATAAATGTTAAAATTAATAGCCTATTAAAAATATCTCTGAAGGGGGTAGTTTTTCTTTGAAGACTGAAAAAAAGTTAACTGTTTATTCAAGACCTTGCACAGCATTTCAGTATAATTGTTTTTATTATTCATTGTACCCTTGAAAACCAGAAGATGTAGATGATTCATCCTAAAGCTTTAGTTTTTTTTTTTGTCTCACAACCCACAAGAATATTTATTGTATTATCTAACAATGAGTTGTAGTCCAATTAGTCAGCTTATAAGTGAACAAATAATTTTCCATGTGGTTAAGAAGGTTTCATGCCTTATTCATTCTCCATCCACAAGGATATATGTACATGATTAAATTAGTTCATAACAACTAAATTACCAACGAGTTAGACATAAAAAAAAATACAGTGCTCTTGAAAATCTCACAAATAATTCTTGGTCCCATCCCATTGAAGTATCAAATAAAACATTTCCCACTGATGGAAGTTAAACAAATCTGACCTTAAAACAGTTACAAAACATATAACTATATGGAATTTAGGACAGCTATTAGCTAGGATACTTCCAAATAGATACCATTTCCCACCTCTTACCAACATTAGAATCAGGAATCTTGCATTTATTGACGCGTGATGACAGGAACGGCTTAAGTCATTTATTTTGTTCTAATTAACTAGAATGTTGATGAGCAATAAGTGATCTAAACATTCCAGCTGACCATTTGCTTTTTCATCAAGCAGAAAATCAAGCAGGAAAAGAAGTTTCATGAAACATTATAATTATGAGTCAATGTTTATTGTACAATAATTCAGAAGCCAAAGATGCCCAATGATGTGCATCTTTGAGTGCAATGAACTATAAGTTTGGGTTCAGGCTTCATGCATAATTTTCTTTTTAATCTATTGACCCACTAATACAAAGAGAAATGGGAGTGAATATTCTATTTTATTATGCCACAAATCAT
>JANHJO010002043.1:0-17840 GCA_032468235.1 Pseudoxyrhopus heterurus | reverse complement strand
CAGCTAGCCACAATGAGAGAAAAATGCTGACATGCACATAATGATTTCATGATGTAAAGCCCAGCCTTACATGCATATCAATATGTGACACAAGTACACAAGGTATAGGGTTTGCGTCACGATGTTACAATGCATGCTTCATCCCTTTCCTCCTCCTACAGACGCCTACAGGTGGTTAAATGTTCCTCTCTTGATACTATTTTCTCACTCTGAACTACTCATCTCATCTTGGAGTTGTTACTTGCCCATGAAGCAAATAGAAGGGGATCACGTATAATCTTATAGTATGCATTCTTATAGGACAAAATGGAGAATAAAAGTGTACAGAGGGGGAGAACCATCTAGGTATTTTTCCTGTGCATGGCTTTGACCTTTTATTAGCATGAGGTCAGGCATCCCCTACAATCTTGTATAGTTGCATTTATTAAAAAGGAAGTTATTAACATATCTAAAAATACAGGTATTAAGCAATTGAAAGACTGTAACATTAATTTGTTCCTGATGAAATATTTTACAACCTGGGTGCAATTAAAAGAAATAAGTTGACAGTAATGAAGTCTTGTAGGCAAGATACATGGTATATATACAGTACATAAAATATACTGGCCTTTGTTGACTCGGAGCCTAGGAGTAATGGAATTCCAACCCAACTAAAGGTTACTGTTGAGACAGGCTAATATCCTACAAAATTATATTTGGCATTGAAAAAAAAGTCTCTTTAAAAAATTAAAACATATAAAATTGCTACCTCATTAAACAATACAATTACGTCCTGATCCTTCAAACGTTCCATACTTTTTGCATTTACAGCATTTCTTAATGCAAGTTCTAATATTCCTAAACATTTGACTGTTTAAAAAGCAAAGTGAAACTGCTTTAGAAAATGTTTGCGTTTTTTATCTAAGCTATACCAACAATTATTATCTTGAATATTTTGGCTTGTGAAATGTATTGGTTGGATTCAGACTCACAGTGATAAAATCCTCAAAGCTATCACAAGCTCTGAAGTTTATCGGCTGTGCTACTCATGCATTTAAATTCATTATGAATGAGATCATCATTCATAATTCAACTGTGTCCCATCTGGAACATAACACCAAAAGGTACCAGATGCACTCAGGACTGCTGCTTACCTGTCACTTTGATCTGTAGTCCAGCTAAGTGATTGTCCTTCTGGCTTTGTTTTGTACCATATTCTTATAGCACGAGGGAAGTCCTCTGGCAGTTTGATCCCTGCTTTCCTGATTTCCAAGCTCCAAGTGTCTGTCATAAACAGAAGCTCACCACAAGCAGGTGCCTGGCTGCAATGCTTGTAACGCTGAAGCTGCTCTCTCCAATTATTTGTTGGTAATGTCACAAGTTCATGCACAATTTGATTCCGAAGATTTCTAGGATCCTTAGAAGCATCCATTAACTTGGCAGAGCTTGTACATTTCTCAATGCCTGGAACAACAGCAACATCCACCTCCTCGACCTTTAACACACATAAATCACAGCAGTCCAGGACCAGCAAGAAATCTTCATTCCCATGAATCTCAATGTCACAGCAGTTCTTTGAACTAGAAATCCCAGAAGCCTGTTCCCTGTTGCCATGGCTACCGTTTTTATCAGAAGTATCATTTTCACCTTTACCACAGACAGCAAAATCATTACATCCACTTTTAGTTGTGCAAGCACTTGCATTTGGCACAACGACTGAGCAGGCTTCAGGTGTCGGTACGCAGCAAGCTTCATCAGACCAAGAAGGATTGGCTCCTTCCATCTGCTTACTCTCTGCTTTTCCAAGTCTTCTGACAGGCTCAAGGAAAATAACTATGGTGCCTTCTATAACGTGGTTTTTAAAATCCACATCCAGGTCTAAAACATAATGTTTTACCAACATGTGATTAGTGTTGGCCATCAATGGCAGATCATCTGTGGTGATATCTAGCTCCATTTGTCTATGTCTTCCATGCAAAGAAATCTGGCTAATCTTGCTGTTTCCTATATAGACTCTGCAACGGAAAAAAATTGTCAGTATGCCATGCTTTCCACTTTTATAAAAACCTGCTATGTACAATAATATATTTATCCTACATGTGTATCCCACTGACAAAAAAAACCCTGAAGTGTTGATTTAAATTAGGGCTACAAAACAGGGACAATGTACACTGGAATGTATTTGTAATGATAAATAAATCTTTTTAATATAAAAAACCAATATCAAAATTAAATTTGTTTGTTATTCATAACAACAAGGTAGGTGCAGAGAAATTAACTTTGCAAACAAAACTAATGTCATTTACATAACCATCAGAAAACAAAATCAGTGAAACAGTACTGCATTTCTAATGTTATCAATTAAAAGAATCTTCTGCAATATAGAAGAACCAACATGAATTTATTGCAGTAATTCAGTTGATATGATCGTTTGTCTAATTTTATAATTTTCAAGAGGTTATCTTATATTTAATTTTAAAAAGTGTGATTGTGTGTGTGTGGTGTATGCTTTTCAGTCAGATTTGACTCCTGCAACTACATAGAAAAGTCTATGCAGTTTCTTGAAAATATTTTCAGAAGTGGTTTGTCATTGCCTTATTTTTGTCCTTTGAATGTAAGTAGTAAGCATGAGTTAAAGCTAAATGGCCTCCACTATTTCCTATACCAAAACAATCAATGACTATACATTACATTACTGTAATGTAGTTTTACATTATGGTTATGTTCCCATATTGTTTCACCATTGTTAAATTACAAGAAAGAGAGACTTGGAAGACTAGGAAATTATAAACATTATTTTGAGATTGTACTTGAAGACTTCTGAAATTTATAGCTAACTGATGTAGCATCCCCATGACCATGTGATCAAAATCCAGATGCTTGGCAACTGGTTCATACTTATGACCGTTGCTGTGTCCCAAGGTCATGTGATCACCTTTTGCGACCTTCTGATAAGCAAAGTCAATGGGGGAGCCAAACTCACTTAACAACCATGTTACTAACTTATTGACTACAGTGATTCACTTAACAACTATGGCAACAAAGGTCGTAAAATGGAGCAAAACTCACTTAACAAATATCTTACTTCAGAGCAGAAATTTTGGGCTCAATTGTGGTTGTAAATCGAAGACTACCTGTAGTGACAATCTCATTTTCATCCAGATTTGAAATATTTCACAAGAAAAAAAAAAGGACTTTTCATTCAATGTTAATATTTACCTACCTAAGAGGGAAGAACTGTTGATTAAATTGATTCCACAATTAATTACTGAACAACTGTCATCCATTTGTTGTTAATCGGTGCAGGTAGTCCTTGACTTATGACCACAATTGGGCCCAGAATTTCTGCGGCTAAACAAAGTAGTTGTTAAATGAGTCACAATGATTTTACAGATTTTTTTTTGACAGGGTTAAGCAAATCACTGCAGTGTTTAAGTGAATCATGCGGTTGCTAAGTGAATCCGGCTTTCCCCATTGACTTTGCTTGTCAGAAGCTGATTGGGAAGGCTGCAAATGGCAATTATGTGCACCCCCCCCCCATGCTGCAACCCTCATAAATACATCTGGTTGCCAAGCATCCAAATTTTGATCATGTGACAGTGAGGATGGTGAGACAATCATACATGTGATTGTACTTTGTTCGGTACCATTGTAATTTTGAACAGTTGCTAATGAATGGTTGTAAGTTGAAAGCTACCTTTACTGAATTCTTTTTTTTTTTTGTCCTCAAAAGAGAAGAAGGGGAGGGATGGCAGAGTCTAGCAAAAGTAATACTGTATGATAGTTTATATTTATATTCTTTAAATATCCTGGAACTGAATTCCCTATAATTTTTAATTAGTTCTGGTTATGCTTTCTGGAGTTATAAATATTTAAGTCCAACACATCTGAAGAACACTACAAACACTGTCCTGGCATGACTTAATAGTTTTGAATATTCCTATGTTTTGCTTTTCAAAATAAAGTTCTAGAATTCGGTTTTTATTTTCCTTTTTTCAAATCCAAACAATATATATATAGTTTTCTGTTACTGAGTTGATATCAGAACTTGTTTAGTACTTAATCAGGCAAAAATGTACTTTTAGAAACCAGCATACTATAGGTCTATATCTCAATTATCCAGGTCATGGTTGTCCCAAAGGTGCTTTTTCCAAAAGACAACTGGATTTTCTTGGGGGGTTTTCCTTTGAAAATGTTTTGCTTTTCATCCAAAAAGCTTCTTTTTTGTTGTTTGGAAAAAGTACCTTTGGGACAGCTTTATGCATTACTGACACATTATGTTCCAGCTTACATGTGGTTAAATTGAACAAAAAGCAGACCATATGATTTTTTTTTTTTGTAATGGTTGGTGACTTTATTTTCAAATCACTACTAAATAGCATTTGTTCCGTTTTATAAATCAAATTTGTGGGAGGGAACTACAGTTGAGCAACTGAAATTCATTTGTGAAAAAAAGATTCTTGGTTCATTTCTCCTCTTTTAATTCTTTCGGCCATTTTTAAACGTATTTTTCAATGTGTATCTAAGAAGCACATAACACTTCACATTCCTATGCTGCAATTATAACACTATGTATTATGTACATGCAAGATTTCACTTTGCTCACAGAGCAGCAATTACTAGTAGGGAAAAACCATCCCCCCATCAACAGCCTCAGAAACAAAATATAGCAATAGCAATAGCACTGTATTTATATACCGCCTATCAGGGCTTGCAACCCTCTCTATTGCAGATCTATCCAGCAGAGAGTAGATTAGTTACTAAAAACTATGGAAATCCTTCAAAAAGAGGTGCTTCAGAATATTGCAAAATAAAGTGGCTTTAGTAGCAGCACAAGCTTGTTTTCACAATTTGAAAAAGATACTGTAGTTTATATGCATTCCTATTGAATAATAAGACTTCTAAAGAATTTGCACATCAGACAAAGAAATGTATTTCAGTCAATCATTGTTTTGCTATATTTCAGGAAGGGTGAGATTCTAACTCTCTAAGTTAGTTGCCTAAAGACCCTTTCTTACAAAGCACCACTACTTTAAATCAGAAATTAACCCTGTGATCACTAAAGACTACTATTAGTTCACACATTCCAGTGTTTGTTTCTGTTTTCTTAGCCACAGTTCTCTGAGTAAAGGATAAAAGGCTGGATATACAGTTAATGCAAGCCATATACTGCTATTTATAAACGGCAATGGCTGAATCCACACACTAATCTAAAACCACAGAAATGCATATATGGTAATATTTAGTGATCATATAAAGATATGACATGTAAACTTTCCATCCCATCAGTTTAGACTTTTAACAAGTCTGGAAAATATATAAGGAATGCCAGCAGCTGTTGATCCCCTGTATTCAAAACAAGGAGCCAACCATGCAGACCATGGTCACCCCACTGGTTTTACCGGCCATGGAAACAAAAGTGGGCTAAAATACACCAAAAGCATCTGTGCTCATTCAAGAACTGAGCATTTTGAAACACTGCAGCCAATCCCTTAAATTAAAGCCATGTGGTTATAACCTAAAAATATTTTGAAATATACATACATAAACACATAGAAATATATATTACAAGAATCCTCAGACTTGGAGAACTTCAGTGTCTGTTTCCCAAAGCGATGATCTATATGCCTGGATAGTTTTAGTGCAATTAGTTTAGTTTTTCTAATAATATTGTCTACTGTGAAATAATACAGCAAAACCATACTCTATGTAGTTGGAATTACATTATATTATTCATTTGATGACATCAAAATCTACTGGCAGTTAATTTTAAGACAATGAGGTCTTGTGAAATTGATCTAAAAGCAAGAAATAAATCACAGTAATTCTATACCGTCCTCACTTACTACTTCATTCACAACTGCCAATGTTGTGGAATATATTCATATATATTGTTATTATAGCAGATATTAACCATATTGAAAAGTATAAGTGCAATAATGGTTTTACAAGGAATGCAAGATTCAGCATATAAACTAATCATAAATTTGAATAAATTGATGGATAAATATACTTTAAATCAAGGAATATATAACTGTATATATCCTTTTTTAAAGACATATACGATGAAATAAAATCTAACTTAAAATGTACATTAGAATTTTTATTTGTTTTTAAAGGTAATCCTCAACTTATGACCACAATTGAGTGCAAAATTTCCATTGCTATGCAAGGCAGTTGATAAGTGAGTTTTAGTCCTACTCTGTGATCTTTTTGGCCACAGTTGTTAACCAAATCACTGCAGTTGCTAATTGAATCATACAGTCAGTAAGTGAATCTGGCTTCCCCATTGATTTTGCTTGCTAGAAGCTGGCTGGGAAGGTTACAAATGATGCCAGAACAGTGCAACTGTCATAAATACATCACATTTGTTAAGCACCCAAATTTTGATTACCTGACCATGAGGATACTGCAATAGTTGTAAACATGAAAAACAGTCATAAGTCACATTTTTCAGCATCATTGTGACCTCAAATGATCACTAAACTAATAGTTGTAAGTCAAGGACTACCTGTAGAGACTGTACTTGCTGACTCTGTCTGGCCTATAAACTTATCCACCATAAATAGGATTAAAGCAATAATAATCAATAAATACTTCCAATGTCTTCCCTTTAAATCAGACAACCCTGGAACTTAAACACTTTTACTACAGGAAGAGAAAAGCTTCATACCTTATCAGCCCTCATGACCTGCTGGAATAACAAGATTTTAATAACTCAACAAGATTGGAGCTAATTGAGCCTCAGGTGGAAAGCTGCTCCAAAGACAGAGAGAGTTAGCAACTGAGAAAGTCTGCATCATTCACTACCAGCCTGACCCAGCTTTCTGTCATCTCCCTGGAGACTTTCAACAATAGGAATCCCCAGCTACAAGTTGATGCCACAGAGATTTCTATCCACCTCCTCAGGTGTTTCTTACTTTTGGCCACTTTAACACATGTAGGTTTCAACTGTCAGAATCAAGGCTTCCTAGATACAAATCAGATCTGTTCTCTCATCCGTGGATCAGGAGGAATTAATTGCAGGGAGATCTGAAAACAGCAGCCAGGGAACAAGGGCTCCAAGAATCTGCTAGCTCATTTGGTAGAGATGGGCCACATAGAAGTCTAATAATAAACAAACAAACAAACTTGGCTGCCAGACTGGGAGAGATTATGTCCACAGTGGGAAGGGGGGAGCTGGTGTAAAGGGCTATACTGAACTGCAATTTCCTAGGAAGGAGGGAGCACATTCTAGATATGAGGAGAGGGAGACAAGAGGCAGCCCAGCCCAGAGATGGATAGAAGACAGAGAAAGAGTTTAAATAGCCACACCTTGGACTCTCCCAGGGTATATTTGTTAGGCTGAGGGTAGTAAGAGTTTAGTCTGGCAAGATTCTATCTGTTATGTGTAAGCAAATAAAGAAGTGAACCCTGGCTGAATACATTCCATATTGTTCTTGGGCTTAGCTTGACACAAGCTAAAGACAAGAGATTGGAAATAGAAATTGAGAACAAAAGACTGAACTGAGGGTTTGAAGATAGAAGGCCAAGGCTGGCCTAGTTATATGGACAAAGACTGTCAGAAAGACATTTTCCATCAAGCTGCAGCACAGAAAGAGAAAGAATTAGGAATCAGGTCCATTCTATTGAAAGCCAAATCCCATTTGAACTTTCTTCCATGCAGCTGTTTAGTTTAGTAGTGTAAAATTAGGTTCACACAACATGCTTTGCTTAGCTGTACATTATGGAATAAACTGTTGTAAGATTCACAGAACTTGTTGGAATTTCAAACTCTTATTTACAAATCACATTGGCTGCATTCAGACAATGTGCTAAGTTGAAGCCTTGGTGGCACAGAGGTTAGAGTACTTAGTAAATTAGTACTAGCTGCCAGCTGCCTGCAATTTAGCAAGTTCAAATACCACCAGGCTCAAGATTGACTCAGCCTTTCATCCTTCCGAGGTAGGTAAAATGAGAACCCATATTGTTGGGGGCAATATGCTGACATTGTAAACCACTTAGAGAGAGTTGCAAGCTGATAGGCGGTATATAAGTACAATGCTATTGCTATTGCTATAATTGCATTATCGTTCAAACAATGGCTGCATTCATACATTTACCAATGTGTGCTCATTTAATTCATTTTTTAAGTTTGTACACCTTACAAGGCCTCGATTCACATGTGGGCTAGGTTAAAATAGAGATAGTTTGTCTGTATGTAGTTCAGTGCTTATGAGAACACAATTCAATATGAGAATATAAGTTAATAGGTAGCACAGGATGTGTGATCAGCTAATGATTACCTCTTATTCTCTTTGCATAGCTATGGTAAACTCTAACCTATTCTGCTGCACTTCCCAGAGAATAGCAATGTAGAAGATTGATGCACAAAGGGTACATTTTGGCTTAGAATGCAAAATGATTTTTTTTTATTTTGTAAGCTGCAGTTTATGATTTAGCACCTTGGATAAAATTAGGTATCTCTTTTGCATAAGGAAGCTAAAGCAGCTTTGTTTCAACATTCATTCAGCACTTATATTAGTCAGGTTTTAAGAGTCCCTAGGATATGTATTGATGACTTTTAATTATATTACTTTAACTCACTGAAATTTTGTTTTAGTCTTTTGCATTTGATTTCGTTGGTACCATACCCGAAGATTCAAACAAGTTGTAACAAATAAAACAAATGTTCAACAATTGTAGATTTTTAAGCAAACCATTACTTGTTGCACCATATGAACCATATGAATTTATTTTGAAATTGGCACTACTTTGTTGTAGAAAAACATGGGCTGGTACCTGGTTAGCTACAGAATATTCTCCCATTGGAATCAACCCAACGTGTTTTATCTATGTGGGAGAAACAGCAAGTGATGCCCATTTTATGGAAGTGAGGAAGGATGAGGCAGTGGCACTGGTTGTTATGGCTGCAGTAGTCCTATGGAACAGCTTCCCAACCGAGTTATCGGGAGAGCTTCCATTTTTATTGTCTTTTAAAAGTTGCTCAAAACATTCTAGAAGAAATCTGGCCCTTGACTCCATCTTAGCTAGGATATGATTTGGTTTTATTAATTTAATGGTTTTCTACGTTTTATTGATTTGGGGAGTTTATATTTATGCTCTTTCATTGGATATTATAAACTGCTGAAAGTTTATAAATGTATCAATAATATACTACACTTTAAAACCATGGATCTACCCTGTACATATGCACATATATATCTACATATGCACATATATATACACACACACACACATATATATATATGTAAAGGTGTCCCTGCGGATTTTACCCCACTAGTCATTGCCAACTATAAGGGGTGGTATTCATCTCCATTTCAAGGCCATTGATCCAAAGATATTTCTGTGGTCATGTGGCCATCATGACACACAGAGCGTTGTTACCTTCCCAGCGAAGTGATACCTATTTATCTACTTGCACTTGTATGCTTTTGAAATTCAGTTCGATAGTATATACAGATATATAGATATACTGTATTTTTTTTTAAACACAGTCAGAGTACTTCCTGGAATGGCAAGCAGAATTAGGTATTTTTTCTACATTTGCTACTGACATTATCATCCAGCATTCCCTGATGTTAGTTTGATATTGAAACCCAAACCATATTAATATTTAGAGCATACGTTTGAGGATAAAAGCAGTTTCTTTTTTAATATTTGTAGGTAAGCTATTCTGCAATGCCTTTGTGATGCTTAATTAGAGAGACATTAAAAATTTGCATTGAAGGGAAAGTGAATTCCTTCCAAAATGCGATTGGGAAATTGAAAGTAGCACTCCATGTGAAAGTGGTTGAAACTACTGGAATGACACTCAAGTGCAGGCAGACAGAAAGCTGAAACTTCATGGAGAAGCTGAGAAAGCATCAGTTTCACCAAAAATCCCTGTATTACAATCAATATGTTAAGTCTTAGGACCGTGATATCAGGATGTAAAAATCTAGAGAACCCCTAGGTGGCAGAAGAGAATTGCAGGGAATACTCTTTGCTGCCCTCTAGTGACCGATAGTAAACACTTTTTCTTCTCTTCTTAACAGTTGGGAAAGAACAGGATGAAGTCTTCAGACTCTTCCAGAGTCCTTTTTACTTCCCAAGTAAGCATGAAATATATGAAGGGTCTGCTTCTACTTCCTTCTTGTTGCTTGCTCAAGTTTCTTCCTGGGCAATGCAATTTCATCCCCTTATTTCTGTGCTTTTTGCAACACCTGCCATGGAGAGGATTTAGTGTGACTCCATTCTATTCAAGTGATTAAACAAAGATGACAAATGTTCCCCTAATCAGTAAGCACAATAACATTTTACTTGCCCTTTCTTCTACACATCACTGGAAAGTTGAGCTCACCCCACATAATGAACAACCACTGCTGACTCAAGGAACCTGAGGTGTTTTCCAGAACCACACCTAAAGGAACACATGCTAAGATTTACATAACACGTGAGCTAAATGGGGAACTGGTTGCTTTGTGAGTCCACGAGTGGGGAGAACATAATAGAGAGTGTGTGCTTATGTTGTGTGTGGTGTGTGTGAGAGAGAGGGAGGGAGAGGGAGAGAGAGAATGAGAATGAATGGGCAGGTGGGGGACATACCACCAGTTCTTTCCCCTCCCCCTCCCCCTCCCGCCCTGCTCCCTCTGCAGAGCCCCAGTTAGCTCTCGTCCATTCAATGCATTGCCCAGAGAATCACAGGAGGAGATGCACAAAAGGTAAGCATCCTGTGGCTACCAGAAAGCATCTGCCAGGAGCTGCTGCTGCTCCTTCCTTCCCGGCCCCTCTCCGGCTGGTTCAACCAGACTCCCCCCCGCGAATTCAGGCCGATAGTAAGTGGCAGCTCTTGGCGTGACAGAACCGGGTCGGGAACGAACAAAGACAACCGATCGCACTCTTTCCACGGGCGGCACTTGGGGCTCTACCGAACCCCTATCCGGTGCCCGGCTCAGAAGGTTCTACCCACGTCCCACCCAGTCCGTCCTTTAAATCGACAAGCTCGTAGGATTTGAGTTGGGAGAGGGGGAGACAAATGGGGGCTCCTGTCTGAGCAGGTCAGCTCAAGAAGGTGGACGAGGGAGAAGAAGACAGGGCGTCCTCCACAGTGAAATGGGGAAAGGGAATTATGGCCAGATTGGAACGGGGAGGGCTGTGTCCAGCAATATTTTCCCACTCTTCCCGCCGTTCCCCCCTCCTTTATAGTGATGGAACCGGCCAGAGGCCGCCCTGTCACACGAAGACCCCTCAACCCGCGCTACAACCATCCTCAGCGCGTGCCGCTCTTTACCTGGCGCACCACCAACGACTTTTGGTTGTGTTTTTCACCCCGCTCGCCTACGGGTGTCAGCGGCGAAGGCTGCGCTTGATGACGTCAAGGGTTAAGCCCCGCCCTCCCGGTTGTAACTCAATGGGACGGTTTTGCCTTGCTTGTTTTCCCAGCGCGGTTGTAATTTCTTTAATTTCGATAACCGAAAATTAACGAAGCAAAGACCCAGATTTTTTGTGCTGGGTTAGAAATTGCTTTTTGTTCGGGGAATTCTATTCGCAGCTGGTTATTAAACCCGAGAAAATGGGAATCATAAGTTCAGGAGAAATACAACTGCATAAATTTTGCGGATCATAATGTTGTTGTTTTTAAATCTATACACAACACTTTGTGCCTTTAACAGTGTATGAATTTTCAGGCGTGACATGTCACTGTCGTGGTGGTTGTTTTACTACAGTAATAGCAAATTCAGTTTTTGGCTACCAGTCCTTCTGTAACCCAAACAGTTCAATGCCCATACAAGAGAGAGGTATCAGCAGATACAAAGGAGACCTAGCTTAGACAGACAGACTTTGTGGTGACTTTGTCATTCTCTCTCACTTTAGCCACCTCACAGGGTTGTCGGGGAAAGTAGGAGAAAGGTGTATTGGATAAACTTGAGTTACATTTGTAAAAATAATAAAAATGGGATACAAATAAATGCTCAATGAAAAAATAATTGTTGCATCTCTATAAAGAAATGAAAATATAATATTAAGAATGGACCAAAGTAACTTAGAAAATACTCTAGTCATCATGAAATAATGATTTAAGTAAATAACAGTTTGCTGGATTTAAATGTAATATTTTGTACTGTCTAATTAAACTAGCAGTATGTGCGAGGGGAACCTTTACCTTTACTTTATAAGTCATAACATGTTTTTTTAAAGGCTTGTCTTGATATACCCACCCACTATAGTTTAATGTTTAATGGCTGCTTTAAAAAATCAGACTTGTTTCAGTGTTCAGTATGAATTAGACCATACTTCTTTTTTAAAAACTTCCAACTCCATTCACAATGGGAACAGAGAAAGGAGACAATCGTATTAAAGTTTTCTAGTCTATGTACAGATTGAGACCTGAAATTAACAATTAGATATCAAATCTATTTTTAAAGAATCTCAATATACAAGCAATTAAGTTCTAGGTTAAGTTTGCCCTTTATTATACAATCTAGCATTCAACTAGATTGAAAAAACAATCTTCAGTCCCCCATTAAAAACTTCCACTCTTGCTTGCACAGCTGCAGCACATCAGAATTTACAACTCCTTTTCCATATGTAGACCAATCATCCACAAGAAATGATAATACAATGTAATTCCATTTTCAAATTTTAAAAAAGGGTGGATTCTGATTTTAAACTAGCCAAGTTAAACAGCTATGACATTTCAGTAGCTAGCTTGTTCCAAGGTTAGACAGAGGCCACTAAATAAAACCCAAAGAGAGAGGGCTTGAAGAGAGCTTACTACCTGTAGCTAATTTATATATTTATATTTATTAAAATTTATATACTGCCCTCTCCCAAAGGGACTCAGGAATTAAAACAGGAATACAACTAGAACTATTGGAGTGCATTGGATATGACTGCAGACATTGCAGAGATTGGTAAAAAACTCAACAAAATAAAATTGAGTAGTTTAAAGAGGGAAAAAATGAAATACTATGGAGCAAACTTCCACTTTAATGAAGCTTTGCACACTGAAAGCTTTACACTTTAATGAAGCTTCTTTGTTCAAAAAGAGTGAAATAATGTAGGATGGTGGTATTTGGATGTCTCTCTGCTACTTCATGACATAGAGCCCTCTCCACCAGTCATCAATACTTGCAGAAAGTTAGAAGAGTTTTGCCAGATGGCTTTTGTCAAAACTCTTCACCTTTTCCATCCTTCAATAAGAAGAATGCTTGACAGATGTTTCCTACCAACTTGTGATATTTGATGGGAGGGAAAGGAACCAAAGCCAAGTGAATTCACCAATCTTAGCATGCCTTGCCCATATTATATAAGGACAGTATCATTTCCAGGCAATCTTAGAGTGGCAGGCTATTTTTTAAGGTAAATATAAAAAAAAACCTCTTGTGCTTTTCTCATTGGGCCTTTCTCCAATGTTTTAAAGTCTTAGCTAACCCCCTTCGACCTGGCTAAAAACTACACTGCATAAAAGTTGTTGCTTCTGTTATTGTTGATTGTTATTCCAGATCATTTTGGCCATTACTCTGTTTTTGAGTTGCCCTGGGTCCCATCTAAGCAAAACATGACCTCTGAAGCGCCCTGTCCTATTCTTGATAGTCTTTTTCCATAGATGAGAATGACAGACATATCCTAAAGGAACAGTCTCTGACTGCCACTTGTAAGAGAAACAAAGACACAGCATTGATGAATCAGTATCTTTCATCTTCCATTTATTTGGGTTCATTACTTAGCCAAGTTATGTTTCCTGCTTGCTACACGATTATAATTTTTGATCAACCACAGCCTGAATGGAGCTAGAGTCTTAAAAAGACCACTCTGAACAATGTCAAAATGGCATTTTGGACAGCTGCAAGCAAAGAGCTGCAGATAAATGTTTTGACCAGAGAACAATTCAATTACTCATCCCACGGTGATGGGAACTAAATTTGGCTAATGGTTTGTGATCTCATCTTAACTCTTCCCATGCTGCTTTCTCTTACAAACCAGCTGTCATAAAGCCGCAAAGGTATCCAGCTCAGGAAGATAAAATACAATGCTCTATATTAAGGGTTAACCGGCCCCAAATAACAAACAAGCCTTCTGTATTTCATCAGAGGCTTTACTGTAAAAATGAAGGCAATATTTGCAAAGAGATTTACCGTAGCTGTTTAAAATTTTATGACTTGATGCATTCCCAGGATGAAAACAGATCAGCTAGGGATGTTCTTGGCATTTCATATCCTGACCTTTTGCTATCATAATGGTAGAAAATGAAAGAAAAACTGAATCAGCATCAGAGGCAACACATTTTACCTAATTATGTTGTCTCTTACACTTTATTTTTCAACTTCTGCTGAAAAATGAAATGAATGTGATCAACCAGGTGTGTTAGAGTCTGTCTGTCATGGAATATAGTATATGGATTTGTGTTTTTCCCTACCCCCTATTCTCCGGCTTGTGTCAAAGCTTTTCAACACTACTTTATTTTACTGGCTGATATTAATAACCGGCTGCCACTTAGGAAAAGAAAACCAAGGAGCAATACATAACCATCTTGAAGTGGTCTTACAGTGGTCTCCTTTTTACAAATCCACAGGGCATGGAATAAATTTATTTGGAAGATAGAACGTGAGCTCTAAAAGGTATTTTAAATCTTCCAGGATCCAAAGAGTTTCTTTATTGACAACCATAGGTATATTATTTAAACCAGGGATGTCCAACCCTGGAAACTTTAAGACATGTGAACTTCAACTCCCAGAATTTTCCAGCCAGACATTCCCCATGACCTTAAACTTTAAGTCTTGCTGTTCAGGCAGCATATCTCCATGGCTTATCACGCACTCACCCAATTTTTAATGTCCACTTGATTTCTACAGCATCTTGAAATATTTGGGTACTGTTAATTAGATACAAGCATAAACCTTCTCCGATTATGTGAGACTAATATGGTTCTTTGGAATGTAACTATTATATTTTTTAAAAAAAGAATTGACAAATATCAAATTTTGCATAATTTGTACAGCTCCACAATTACTGCTAAATCTCATAATACTTGCTCAACCTTATATCTGTAATTTTTTTAAAAAATGCCACCTGATAATCTCCCTTATTAATCCTATTATACCTCAACTTTTCTAGCAAATTTTAAGATCTGATTCACGTATCAGTCACTGCCTTTGTTTTCCCTCAAACAATACTGACATTCATAACCCTCTCCATAAATAAGGAAGAATAAAATACTTCCCACTTTCTGTGTTAACTTAAAGAGGAGGAGCTATAGATTAGTATCACACAGAAACCTCTAGTATTATGAGTATATAAACTGAACATTTATACGTTCCCATCAATCATATGAACACAAACAGATTTTTTTCAAGTTATGAGAAGGGGAAATGAATAACTGGTTGCTTAGTATTTGAAGTAAATATTTTGACTCCCAATCGTTTAGATATGTATAGCTTCCAGGTGCATACCAAGTAGACATTTAGGCCTTAAGGAACTTGAAAGGATTTGTTAAAGGAAACATCATGTCAGAGACTGAGGTACATGCTAGGGTTGTTATATCTATATAATAGTCTATATTATATCATATATATATTTGTTATGTTCAACCTATTTTGTTTTTTACTTATTTTACCTTGGAAAAGTTTTACTTGAAGTTAGTACAATAAAGTAAGTGATGTTCATAATGACTTTTTTAGATTTTTAGATTTTTCTTGAATATAAATATATGGCATGTTTTATAATGTGACATGATCTGAAGAAGCTTATATGCTATTTCTGATATTTTTTTAAACATATACTTCAAAAGACTCCAAAATAACATTCCTATGGCACCCCCCCTCCCAAAAACCATGCCATAGTACCTATGGCCTAATAGCCTAGCAAATCACTGTAATACGCAAATCCATTTCATCAAATGCCACAGAAAAAGCATGCTAAGAAATAAGAACTAGGTTTCCATATTAGGCTTGAACACAATATAGTTGTACCGGAACTTCCAATTTATGTATTATTATAATCCCTACAGACAAGATCTGGTCTTATTATTAGTCAAAGTGAAGCAACTGATTGGGAACATCATAAAATGCTAGCCTATTTCTAATTATTTAACTAATTATTGCTACATTTTTATTGCAAGCAAGGAGGAAAGGTACATGTGGAATTTTTGATCAGATTCCAAAGTAATTTGATCCATAAATGGAGGAGGAAGCAAAGTATCTAAGGCTATAGATTGTTAAATTATTGATTAAAAAATTATAGAATAACAGAATAACAAAACAGAAGGACCTAGAACAAAACAGAGACAAACTCTGCAACAAGTGGGAGATCGAACAGGTTCCAGACCAACCCAGTTGACAACTTTGTCATCCAAAAGGTGGAGGAGGGAACTAGAAGGACAGCTATACTGGACCTAATTTTTATTAACAGAGAAGAAGTGATAGTGGGGGTTGAAGTTGCTGGAACATTAGGGGAGAGTGACATCACTTCTGTCCAAACATAGGAGCACAACATGAATTCTATTTCTCTGCTCTGAAAATGTCTAGGAAAGTGGGCTGCATGTATCATTCTGATAAATTCTATAAATTTCTTTCCGCAGCTTTTGAACGCCAGAACCTGGATAGCTCCAAAAAATAAATGTAATGTATTTTGTTATCAAAAGTACAAAGTCCATGAGTTCAAGTCTCAGGAGGGAGTCTGGAGCCCACAGTGTAACATCTGGCTATGTATGTTTGATGATTTCTAATAAGGATAATATTGATTACATAGTCCATTCATTCTACCATATATTTTATGCCATTCATTCATTCATGTGTGCATATATGCATGTGTGTATAGCAAAAGTATGTAAGTAGTTAGCTTCTGTGATGATTTTTCAACTTCCCAGAGGAACTAAAAGTGCTAGGATTTTCTGATGATCTCTCAGATTAAGACTATTTAGCTTTTTTGATGAGCTAATGTTGCTAGGTGCTGCCCTCTGCTGTAGGGATAGTGCACTTTCTCCCATAATACTAATACATATTATTCATCCTGTGCATCTGTTTAAAAACACATAAAAGACTTATTATGTCTATGTACATTACAAAAATGCCTTTGTGTTTGTGTGTGTGCTTGAGCACACTTCTTGCACAAAATATATTGTAGGCCTTGACTATGACTCTCATGCTAATAGATGTATTTTGCTCCCTATGAAAAGCTGTGTTACAACATCTTACTGTTTTTAAAATGTGCAAAGATCTTCCTTGCGCATATATTTACAGAATAGCATGTTGCAATGATGGAAACTTTGCTTATTATACTAGTAAATAAACAATAAATTAAAGGGAGCAATGGCATAACTTTTGCAGTCTAAGAAGGCTACATCACTATTCGCTTTTTCCCATTCCTTTCCTATCCAACTGTGAATTGAAAAATATTGCATTGCTAATCTTTATTTGGAATTTATAATTTATACAAAAGTGATACAACAAAGTTCAAGAAAAAAGTATTAAGTGTACACCCTCACATTCGTTGAGAAGTCAATTAATTTCCCCAGGTTGTTTATAACCCGTAGAACTGGGATATATAGAAGACTAGCTGATTACCTGGCATTGCCCAGGTATTTATTTTTGGGAATGCAGTATTGGAAGGGGAAATTATGTATTTGTGACTCACGTTGTTGTGTTGCCTGGGAAGATGTGGACCCTGTGGGCGGGAAGTGGTTTGGGGAGGTGGTTGTCTGGCCAGTCGTGCGATTCGGGGTTCTGCTGCTTCTGAACTTTAAATTCAATGCCGGTCAGCTGTGGATAGGAAGAGCACGCAGCCTTCGGACTTCTTGTTGCCCCATGACGAAGCCCCAATGCCGCCTGCTCTTCCTACCTACAACAGGTCTCCCACCGGCTTTCCGTTCCCCCTTGGCC